>VYZU01067109.1:0-125825 GCA_013401355.1 Ceyx cyanopectus
GGTCCCGCTCCCCGTCCCGGTGGCGGCGGGGCGGAGCGGCGGCGGCAGCGAGCGGCATGGGTACGGCGGGGCGGCGGGGGCTGCGGGCCGGGCTGGCGCTGGGAGCGCTGGCGCTGGTGCTGCAGGGTCTGCAGGGCTGGCTGGCCTCCAAACGGTACGAGTTCACCCCCGCCGAGATCGCTCAGCTCGCCCGGCACCACGCGGGTACGCGGCCGCCCGTGGGGACTGGGCCCACCGGCCATGGCGGTGGTGGGTGGTGGGGTGAAACCGAGGAGGGGTGGGGACGAGAAGCGGGAGGCGGAACCGGGCATGGGGCAGGGGGTGCAGCGGCCTTCGCTGGGAAGGGGACCTGTAGCGGGCACGCAGGATCAGGGAGGTTCTGGTACAGGGGGGCCCGGAGCGCGGGGAGAATGGGATTGGGGTCAGGGCTGGTCCGCAGGGCTGTAACTGGAGCAGCAGGACCGATATCGGGGCAGGATCAATACCGACGAGGTGGGACGGGAAGCGTGGGGGAAGTGGAGTGGAGGAATGGGACTGGAGCAAAGGAAGGATGGGGACTGGGACAGCAGCGTCGCCCAGCCCAGCTGGGGCTGAGCTCAGTGTTATGGAGGCGTTCTCGATGCTGGGGCTGGGCCAGGGCTGGGGACCAGAGCTCCAGGTAGGTCAGGGGCAGAACCAACCCCCCAGCTAGGGCCAGAGGGGAGGGCCAGCCCCGTCGGGCAGTGCGTGCAGTCGCAGCAGAGGAGCTGCATGTTATCAGGGCAGGCTCATTAGCATCTTGCTTGGGTCCCCCATATTGCCCAGCACTTGGCACTGCCTGAAGGACTGGAGCATTCAGTGCTTCGCATCCTCCATCATCATCTAGGGAGGCAGGATGGCCAGGTAAGCAGCCATAGGGGCTGGAGGCTGGAGGGAGGATACAACTTCCCTGGGCAGATGTGCTGGGACTCTGTGGCTGTAGAGGGGATTTAGGGCGTGGTGGGGGCAGCAGAGCTTGCTCCATGCCAGGAACTCATAGTAAACACGGTGCTTCAGGACTGGACCATGAGCTAGCTTTCTCCAAGATCATTGTGGAGCTACGGAAGAAGCACCCGGGCCACATCCTGCCAGACGAGGACCTGCAGTGGGTGTTCGTGAACGCGGGTGGGTGGATGGGCTCCATGTGCCTCCTACATGCCTCGCTCACCGAGTATGTGCTGCTCTTCGGGACTGCTGTTGACACCGGTGGCCACTCTGGTAAATAAGGGGGCAGGGCTGGTGAGCTAGGGGTTTCTCTGAGCTCGTTCCACTCCAGGTCCAGCTGCCCTGGCAGTGGTGTGGCCAACACAGGAAGCCTGCTGCTATGCTTTTTTTTATGTGTGATGCACAATGCTGGACAACAGCCTTAGTGTGGGGACTGGCCCCTGTGGTGTCCTGCAGCACATGCCGGTCCATGTGAATGCCATGCCATGTGGCCAGGACTCTCTGGATCCAGCTGGCAGGCACTGCCAGGCATCGTGTCTCCTGGTGCTTCAGTAGGAAGCAAATGCCAAACATACTGGAAACAATGGGGCTTAAGGACACCAAGTAGCCTGGGCTGGCGGAATGTGACTGGTAACACAGGCTGCCTGGGTACCTGACCTGGCTGTGCTTCTCCATGTATTGAGGCCCTGGGGCTGGTGTCCTTACCTCTGGAGGGCTACTCCATGGTCTAGACCTGGTCTTCTGAGTTGTTCCCAACAGGGACACAGTAAGCCAGTACTGTCTGTTCTCTGCAGGTCGGTACTGGGCGGATATCTCTGACACTGTCATTTCGGGGACCTTCCGGCAGTGGAAGGAGGGAACCACCAGAAGTGAGATCTACTACCCAGGTAAACACAATAGCCATGGCCTCCTATGGGCTGCCTCCATGTTCTGGGACACAGACACTGCAGGCTGGTCCACTGTCACAGAGCCTCTTCTGAGCTGTTGAAAGCCAAAGGTTCAGGATGAGGCACTTTAAGATCCTAAGGGCACATCCCAGTGGGTGCTAGTAAGAGAAGAGTAAGCAAGACTGAAGAGGGATTGGAGTGCTCAGCCGTGCAGGTCCCAATCTACATGTCTTTTATTTGATTGTGATGTGGGGAGCCATGTCACTGGTAGCCGTGCTGGTTGTGTGTTGGCAGGGGACACCATTGTGCATCAGGCAGGAGAAGCGACGTCAGTGCAGTGGAGTGCGGGCACCTGGATGGTGGAGTACGGCCGGGGCTTCATCCCCTCCACGCTCGCCTTCGCCCTGGCTGACACCCTCTTCAGCACTCAGGACTTCGTCACGCTCTTCTACACCTTGCGTGTCTATGCCAAGGGCCTGCTCCTGGAAGCCAGTGCCTTCTTCAGCACTTGGGGCTGCTGAGCCCAGCTCACCAGAGCACTCTGCCAGGCACAGCTGGCTCCTCTCCTCCCAGACTTCTTCCCTTTTCCTCCTCCTCCTCCCCAAGCCCAGGCTCTAGAAGAGGCAGCAGGAGAACCCCTGTGCCTCCCTCAAATTGCACTGTCCTTCCCCATGGGCCAGCTGGGTGCCAGGACAGAGGGACCATGGCGGTCACAGTAATACAGACCACCAGTTCTCTTTACTATCTGCCTCTCCCCCCTTTTAATTGGAGACATATCCATCCCTCAGGGTTGGAGTGGCCTTGTGACGTGTAAACACCCCTGTGTGCCTTCGGCATGCAGCAGGAGAAGGGCTGGAGCTGGCTGTTCCCAGGCTTCACAAAATTTTCACCAGCTCCTGAGCCATCAGGAGGAGGATGCCACACTTGAGGCAGGGTGGATGGGGCGAACTGGACCAGAGCACCCATTCTAAAGGTCAGCTGAGAAGTTCCCCATCTCACTGGCAGTCTGCCGGGACTGCGGTCAGTGCAGGACGCTGTATCCAGCTGGCAGCATCTCCCGTGGCTCCATCCCTGCTGACATGGGTTGGCAGCACACAGTGTCCCCCTGGCACAGGGCAGGATCTGCACCGGAACCCCCCAACAGTGGGGGGATGGCCAGCCTCTGTGCTGAAGTCCCTCCTGGTCCCTTGTGTGTCAGCTGCCCCAGGAGACAGCTGGGGCTGGAAGAGGGTCCCTTTCCCACAATCCCCTCCCTGCAGTCCCCCCAAGGGGGACAGCCACCATCTGTCGCCTTAACCAAGAGCCCGTTTTGCATGGCCTCTGGCCTATGTGCATACCCAGTGTCTGCGGGTGTCCAAACCTCTGTACAAGCTCAGGATGGGATTTTGCCCCTCAAAATGCTTCCTCTGCCTGTGAGACCCCTGGGGACAGCCAACCCACTTAGCTCCCGGTGTGGGATCCCGGGAGCTTAGGGAGTGCTGTGGCCCCCTGACCAAGACTGGCTCTGGACCCTTCTTGCAGCCACGTGACCAGACCCACATGGGTTTGTTGCTTGGTGGAGGGCTTTCACCTCCATGCTGCTGCCAGACTAATGCGTGTGTCCCTGGCCACCAGGCCTGTAGCATGTTGCTCTTCCTGCTCCCTGAACTGTGCCCATCCTTCTGACTGTAAGCCCCATATAGGGGCTCCTTCTGAATTTGCCACCTGAAAAGAGATATCAGTAATAAAATTGTTCATTCCATCTGCTCATGTCCTCAGGAGAGTCTCAAGTGTGCTGAGCCCCTGCCATGGGGAATGATGTTTCATCTGACTGGGTCTGGGCTCAGTGGAGGTCCTGCTGGCAGCTGGGAACAGGTGGGTGGGTGTCCCCAGGGAAGCTGGCATCCTGTCCAGGGTTCTGGAAGCTGGAGGGTGTGTTGTTGAGCAGGATCAGTACCATCTCAGATGCCAGGGACCAGCAGGAGATGGTGCTGTTACTCCTCTCTCCACTGCAGTCAGTGGGGACCAAAAGCCTGGGCTGATGCCAGGGTCCTGCTTCCATGGGGGACAGAATCTCAGAAAGTTAGGAGTTGGAAGGGACCTAGAAGATCATCTAATCCAACCCCCCTGCCAGAGCAGGATCACCTAGACTACGTCACCCAAGAGTCTGGGGGGCTCCATCCTTTTGAGGACTGCCAATGCTGGACATGTGTCCCTAAGCAAAGGCAGCCCCAGACAGTACAAACTGGTGTTTCTGAGAGGTTTACACACACACACAGGTCACACGCATGAGAAGGGCACAGGAGCGAAATGGGATATGTAGACTCACTGTGTGCATGTGCTGGCAAACAGGTTGTGTGCACTTGTCTGCAGAGGTGAATGTGGGTGTGTGTATGTGTCATGGAAGGCATACACATACACATGCAGGGCAGCATGTGTAGGTGTGTGTAACCATATAAGGAGAATGTGGGTATAGGCAGGACAAGTGAGGGTTGCACACGTGTGTATATATGTGTCCATACAGTCAGAGCAATTGCACAAGTGTGAGTGCTTGAGCATATATGGTAGGACATTTGCATAAGCACACGTGTGTAGGCAGAAGAGTGTGTTTGTGTAGGTGAGACAGATGTGTGCGCATCTGTGTGCACAGTCCACAGTGTACAGACTGGCAGGACAACGAGGTACAGAAATGTTCACGTCTCTGTGCCCATGCACAGACCGTGTGCTCATACACGCACCTGGGAAGGCTGTGTGTGTGTGTGTTTGTGTGTGCATGTGTGTTCCCACAGGCTGCAAGGCCACCCTTGTTCCACGCTGTGGGGTTTAGTGGGGCCCTGTCGAGGAACACAAGCAATCCCATGCTGGCCCACATGGGAAGGCGCTAACTCAGCAGCTTGTATCAATACCGCTCCACTTACAGCGAAGGCCACGTAATGAAAATCCAATGGGCACGCTGGTGGGAGTAAATAAGTATGCCATTAAAATGAGAAAATCAAAGGTCTGGACAGGTCTTTTCTCTTGCCCATTGATTTCTTTTATTACGGAAATATTGCTGCTAAATAACATTAGTGTGAACAATCTCAGCAGTGTTTTCCGTAGTGCCTGTGTCAATAACTCCATCATGGGCGGGGGATCCCCCCAAGCCTGGCTGCAGGGCCAGCAGCCCTGTCCAGGCTGTGTCAGGAGTATCTTTGTCACCGTCCCCAGCTAAGCTGCTATGTACCCAACAGGGAAAGCGGGCAGCACAGGATGCCTCAGGCAAGTGCACTGGGATGGAGCTGGGCTGAGATGGAGGAGCCTTGGCTGCTGTAGCAAAGTGATGGAGGCTGTCCCAATCCCACTACAGTGATAATGTGGAACAGGGACACTGCCTGGCATTTGAGGGTCCCAAAAAAGCAGCCCTTCAGGGCATGTGTTGGCAGCCTGTTAAGGAGCAAGTAAGTGTCCCCAGTGACCCACAGATGAGAGATGGGTCCCAGACACAGCATGTCCCAAAGGCTTTTGCTGCCTCTGCCCCTTCCTCCCTAGTCCTCTTCATCCATGGCCAGCTCTGTGCTAGACTGACGCAACCTCCTGCAGCTTGCTATCACTTGGTTCACATGGAGAGGCTGAGGCACAAGGTGGGAACTTATCTGCAGTCAGCCTGCTCTAGCACAGCCCCTGTGCTAGGAACAGGGCTTGCACTCAAGCTGCCTCTCTCCCATTGTCTGTCGACACACAGACACAGCATCCTCTGAGATGCCCACATCCCTTGACTGGGACGCATGGGAGATATGCTCCCTTTAGTACCCAGAAGCCAGGTGGGATGCCAGGCACCTCAGAGAACACCAAACCCCTGTAGAGTGGCTGGAGATGGGCAAGGAGATTTAGACACAGGCACCTGGACCATGGGTCTAGCTCTGTCCAAGCCCCAGCTGAAACAACTGCAAGTGTCATCTCCCCAGAGAGGTTGCATGGACAAATGCACATCGCTGCCCACCAAACACTTTCCCCCTGCAGCTCATTCTGTCTTGCTGTCCCTCCACATACAGTGGGTATTGATCAGCCCACAGGATCTATCTCCCGATTTCTCCTGCGGTATCTCTCTGCTCCAAGTATCTCTCAATCTGCTCTGCTGTCTGCTGTGCTCGTCTATACCTCCAGTATCTATCTGTGCCGCCTCCACTGCAGCCATCGATAGCCGTTTGTCTGGGGGATTTCTCTTTCTCTCCAGCTAGGAGCATCACCAGACCCTGGCAATGTAAAGGTACTGAGCAGGAGGGTGGAGGGGACATGGTGCCTTCTGCCCTGAGGACAGCATGAGCATGGGCATACTTAATGACACATTTGCAGAGCCCCAGAGCTGCTGTTGTCACGGTGGAGACTCTAGGGAGGAACCAAGTCATCCTGGTCCAGGTGGGCTGTGTCCCTTTTTGGCCATGCCCAGGGCAAAGGGACATACTGCACCTCATGAGACCCGAGTGCTGCTAATAGCCAGCCTACACACATCCTCCACTCCTGGGTGCTGTGTTTACCCAAGCACCCCAGCCCCTCTGCCTGGGAGGAGGTGGGCTCCACCCAACTCCTGGATTCCTGCTGCACCATGGAGAAGTCTCACCACCACCCCATCTGACTCATTCCACACATCCACTTGTCCAGCTCCAGCTCTCTCTGCAGTGTAGGGGATGAAGCACAGTCCACTGCAGAGGGTGCCAGCACCCTGGGGTGCTATCCCTGTAAGTCCCTCTGAAATTGAGTTAGGTCATATCTACCTGGGGACAAGGGCTGGCAAGTGCTGGGAGGTCCCTACCCTTGCTGTGGTGGGATGGCGCAGTGCAAGCTATTGCTGTCCAGCCCCGAAATGGGATGGCAGAGAGTTAATTTATCTCCTGTGCAAAGATAAACAGTGCCCAGGGGCCTCACTGTGTCTGGAGCTGCCCTGATCTCTGGGAAAGGAGCTCATTTTTCCAGGAGAGCGTCCCTGGTGAGGATGCTACACCATGCTGTGTGCTGCTGCACTGTCAGGAATTCAAAGAGCCCCTGGGTTCACCTACACCATGGCAGGACAAGGAGCAGGCTTTCCAGAGACGCTTGCAAGGAAATTGGAGAACCGAAATGCATCAGCTTTTCCCTGAAAAGAGACACAGTGACGGGGACAGGGGCTCAGTCTGGGCTGCAAAGCCAGCTTCCTACACAGCTGCAGCCAGCGGCTGTTTCCACAAGATGCTCCGAGGAAAAGGCAGGACTTGTCTTGTGGAAGCTGCCGTAGCTCCTGCAGCAGAGAGGTGCCCTCACAGGGGACAGGGCCAGCAACCCTTGACACCCAGAGCTACTGCTATCCCACACCACCAACATCTCCTGTAGCAGTATGAGGTCTTGGTGACAAGCTGCTCTGGCTGTAGAATGGGGTCAAAGCCACTGTTCCTTGTGCACCGGTGTTATGGGACAACAACGCTGCTCACCCTCCAGGGATGTGTGCAAACCCTACAGCCACCTGCCCAAAAAAGCCAAGGGCAGAGCAGGTATCTTCTTGGCCTCCTAACAACGTTGCCTCCACAGAAAATGTGACTGGAAAAAACTGGCAGGCGGGTGTAGGGGGAGCATGGGAACAGAATGTGAAGGACCCCTCTGTGGTGCCAGCCTGAGGGCAGGTGTCAGGCTGCAGCATGGGTGGTGCTGCAGTGACCTTCCAGCTCTTGTAGACACAGGTCAGGGCTCAGCACTCAATTGCCCAAAACACCCCTTTGTCCCTGCTCACAAATTGAGAGGGCCAGTACACACACACCTTACCTAAACACACTTGCTTGCACACACCTTCCTGTGCACAGAGCACACATTCACCAACTCCTCCCAGTGCACATATGCATTCTCAGATGCTCTGCACACACATGTGTGGGGTACACTTAGCAGGATGCACAATTGCACACACACACAGCGGTAGAGAATTAGAGAATGGTTTGAGATGAAAGGGTCCTTTAAAGGTCACCTGGCTTGAAACCCCTGCAGTGAGTAGGTACATCTTCAGCTAGATCAGGTGGTTTACAGCCCCATCCGCAACATACACAGGTATCTACACATACACAGACCCTCTGTATATGTGTGCAATAGGTGCAGCACCCTCTCACATGCATATGTTCAGACCACTTACACACCTCTTCTATACACTCCCCTCACCTCACACATCCACGTATTCATGCCTGAACACAGTCCCTTCTCCCTGCACCCCCAAGCATGCACACACTGCCTACACATACCTCACACCCCTTGCGCCCCCGGCCCCATCCCCTCCCGCAGGCCTGCACGGGACGACCCCAGACCGGGTCTCGGCCGGCCAGTCCTGGGGCGATTCCCCGGCGCTGCCGCAAGCCCGTCCCTCCCCGGATGACTCCCTTGACGTGAGCTAGCAAATGAGAGCGGGGAGGGGTGTTGCTGCTGCGTGCCACTTGTTGCAAAAAAAAAAAAAAAAAAAGGGGAAAAAAAAAAAAAAGAAGAAAGGGTGAAAGAAAGAAAAGAGGGAAAAATCCCACCCACCCTCATCTGCTGCGGAATAAAAGAAATATCGGCGGCCGCGGCGCCATGTGAGCGGCGGGCCGGGACCGGGCGGAGCAGCCGGCCGTGCCCCCCGGGACGGCGGGGCGAGCCCCGGGCGGCGCTCGGAGCCGGCGGCATGGTGGAAAACCCCAGCCTGGCAGCCAAACCCGCCCTGGTGAGGGCCGGCGCGGCCGCACCGCGACGGGACGGGGCGGAGGGGCCCCGGCAGCGCGGGGGTGCACGGTGGGAGCGGGATGGGGGCACCCCGTGTCGGACAGAGAGCGGGATGGGGTTCCCAAGAGGACGGGGCGCCCGGTGGGACCGAGGAGGGATGTCCGGCGGGACCGAGACCGGGTCCCAGGCGGGAGGGGGGGTCTTTGTAGGGGACGGTGTCCGGTGAGACCGTCGGGGCAGAGGTCTCCGGTGGGACCGGGGAGGGAGTCCGGGTAAACCGCGGTCCGCTGTGGGACTGCTGGGACGGGTCCCCACAGGACCGAGTAGAGGGTTCAACGCAAGACAACGACGGGGACCTGGTAGCCCGGGTCGGACCTGTCCCGGTGGGAGCGGGGAAGGCGTCCCCCGGAGGAGCGGGGATGAGGTCCCATAGGGCAGGGTGCTGGGTGAAAGCGAGGAGGGAGCCGAGTGGTCCCGGAGGAGAAGCAACCCCTCCGGCAACGGGTGCGGCGCCCGGTGCCGCGGCGACTCCGTGGCCAACTTTTGGGCAGGGCCCCCGTGAGCGGGGCGGGGGAGAGCCGGTAGGGTGGAGGGTGCTTCATCCGCTCCCTCCTCCTCCTCCTCCNGCCCGCCGCTCCCCGCCGCCTCCCGGCCCTCGGCCCGCGTCCACCGCCCGCCGCAGCGAGGGAGGGGGAGGTGGAGGAGGAGGAGGAGGAAGAGGAGGAGGAGGAAGAGGAGGAGGAGGAGGAAGAAGGGGAGCCCCGCGACCCGCCGCCTCCCCTACACCACGAATGGACCTACGAGGAGCAGTTCAAGCAGGTAGGAGGCATCTGCCATCCCAGTGCACCGGCGCCAGCAACTGGCCATTCCAGGCGGTCATCCTCAATGTCCTCCATGGCTCCCAAACTCGGGGTCCCGCCCTCCCGAATGGATACCGCTTATGCCCCTTACTGCCCCCAGACCCTATTTGTGTCCCACCTTAAACTGGTAACCCCACTGCCTCAAGCCCCATTTAATTTCCTGTACCCCCTTTACCCCCAGTTTTTATTTCCATACCACCCTTAATGAGAATCTTCCAGGGATGCATTGCCGCCAAACCTCATCCCAGGTAAATATGGTCAGTGCAACCTAGCATCCCTGTCCCAGAGCCCCATCCTGCCCCAAATGAGGACCACCTGAATGTACCTCACGTCTCCTGCCCCTTGTTCCACCCCAAAAGGCATCCTCATGTGCTTCCCACCTCCCTGCCACCAAACATCATCTCACCCTTTCTTCATGTCCCCCACCTCCGTGGTGACCCCTGTGCCTGTTCCCAGGCCCCACTGCATGATAGTGTGCCCTGTATCCAGACACTTCCCTGTGCTCACCCTGACCCATGCAGGCTCCATTCATGGTGCTTTTCTTAGTGAGTAAAACAGGGTGACCCCTGTCTGTGGAGGTATTGCAGATTTGAACAGGGGCAAGGGCTCCAGTGTGTGATCATCCCAGGAAGCCTTCGTTCCACATAACCAAGCTCCCCGTGTCTCTGTGATATTATGACTGGTCAATGTGTCTCATTGATTTCCTACATTGGCTAGAGGGAGCAGCACATTGACCCTGTCACCTCACTCCCAGTGGGCATAGTGGGGGAGATCTGGCACAGGGACAGGACTCCGGGGGCTCATATATAGAATGGAGGAAAGACTTCTCTATATTTAATGTGTGTGGATCCCATCCATGCTGGGTTGTGCAAGCCCAGGTTTGCAAGCAGACATGCTGTTTGGTGCACTGGTGTTAGTGTGAACTGCACGGTGTCAGGTCAGGTGTGCACTTCCCGTGCACTCAGCTTCATTGTGGGGTGACACTGGTGGTAGGGTGGGTGACAGGGAGGAGGATCTGGTGAAGGGATGGAGCAGATAGGGATGTCCCCATTCAGTTTGTGTGTGGCTTTTTAGGATGTCACTGTTCATAGTACAGCAGGATGAGAGAACTTACAGACTCATCCACAGTGGCTCTGGCAGGAGCAGATGGGGACAGTAGCAGAGATCTGCCTTTCAGGTTCTGAGGGGTTATGCTGCTGCCTTTTTTTTGTGTGTTTTAAGACTGCACAACGTGGTGTTATTCGGAGGGGCCTGGGCTCACCCCTGTGGGTGCCTGTCTGTGGGCAGGCAGGGCTCTGGCTGCAAGGGTGAGAGGAGAGGCTGCCAGGACCCCACACTGCCTTGAAGCCAACCCAGGGATGTCTGTGATGGGTGCACTGCATAGGCCAAACATCTTCTCCAGGAAGTGTTATGTTACACTTTACTGTGCAGAAAAAGGCTGACTGTCCGGTTCCTGGGGTCATCTGGGAGGTGGGAACCGGCTCCTCCCTCCTGGACTTGGGAAGGCTTTATGGAGAGAAAGCATGCCCGGTATTTCTCACCCTTCAGCCTCACACCCTGCCCTAGTTGAGGTGGCCCAGATCCCTGTTTGGGGCAGGAGCAAAGTTGTCAGTGTGCTGTGAATACTGGGAGATGGATGGCAGAGGAGACTGGGGCAGGGGATAAATCCTACCACTACTTCGCAGAGTGATATCTGTCTCCTTCCTTGCTTGCTTGCTTGCTTTTTTCTCCAATTCTGATTGAAAAGGTGATGGATCCCTGCTCCCAAAACCTACACATGGGTTTCCTGCCTGGTGGCATGTCCCAGCCAGCGCAGGGGACAGTGGGTTGTCCCTTAAGTTCAATACATCTGGGTACACAGGGACAGGGGGTCCAGTTGCCGTTGGATAGCTTATACAGTATGGGATTGGGAGTGAGGAAAGGAGTTACTGGGGCCAGCCCTACCCTGCCTTTTCATGGTGCTGCTATGTATGGGGTGGCAGTTTGGGGCAGGCTGCAGTGCCAGTTTGCCTTGAGGTATGCAGTGTGGCTGCCACGCTTGTCTTCCTGTGATCTTCTGGGAGGGAACATACCCCTGCCTGGGAGGAATCTGTCCCCTTAGGCTACAGGGCTGTGTTTCACCTGGGGAACAGGTTCCTCACTCTCATCAGGAGCTGAGTGTGGAGGATAGCTGTGACCCAGATTTTTGAGATTGCACGGGGCCAGGGCTGTGATGCTGTGGGTCATGAAGGGCAGCATGTGTCTGCTCATAATCTGCTGGGGCACTGGCAGTGTGGACATGAGAGTCCTGGTGCAAGGAAAAGACACCTCAGTGGACGGAGTTGTGTTTCCCACCAGGACCACCTGCTTGAAGCTGCCCCATACCAGCATGGCACTGTTGGCATCACCCAGTACAGGTATCAGGATCTGGGTAAGAGGACAGCTAAATGAGCAGAGACCACCAAATCTAGGCAGGTTTGCAGAGGATGGGCAGGGATCCACTTCCCTGTCCTTCTGCAGCAAGGAGGGGGCCTTGATGGGGATGAGATGGGAGGCTGGTGCAGGACAAACCATGAGGAGTTTTCCATGCAATGCAGTAATGCTAAAAATGGGAGCAGAGGTTGAGGTTGTGGTAGAGAAACCCAGTGAGGGTTAATAGTCAAATGCTGCTGTGACCAGAGGAGCATTTTAGGGAAATATCCCATGTGTTTGTCCTGGTTTTACATGTTTCCCAGCGTGCCAGTTCGGGGGGCTGGTGAGACCTTTGCTCTGATCTGGGAGGGCTGTTCTGTGCTTGTGAGACCCCCTAACCCCCATCTCTTGCATCAGCCCCCGGCGCCGGTCTATGTACACTTGATAAGGACACATGGGCAGAGACTTGGGCAAAGGTCTGGAAGGTCTCCTGAACCCAGTGTTGCGAGGCAGTCCAAGCCCCAGAGTGAGGGGCACCAGGTGGGGTCTGACTGTACATGACCCATGTCACTCCCACTTCCCTGGGGACAGGGATGCCACCAAGTTGCAATGCTGCAGTACTGCACCACGTTTGACTTGGAGGGCACCAGGAAGAGCCTAACGTTGCTGGTGCAAACTCAGCCCCTTGAATTCAGCTTTTGTCCCCAGGGATCTATGAACACACATACGGGTGCTGGTCTCCTCCAAGTAATGGAAGGGTTGTGCTGGAACCCAGGGCTTCCCTCTCCATCTTCCAGGTCTTCCCAGAGGTGGCACCACAGAAAGGGTCAAGACAAGAGGGACTTAAACACCTGAGTTTTGTGTCCAGCTCTCTGGAAGCAGAGCGTTTGCTGGCAGGAGGGTGTCTGCCCTGCCAAGGCCCTACCAGTGGATTCAAACACAGATGGTTGTGGCTGGAGGAATCAGGACTCCCTGGAGCTCCATCCTCCCTGTTTGGGAGCAGCTTTGGGGAATAAGCCCCAGCCAGCCCTTTGGGGACTCTCAGATGTCTGTTAGTCTCAGCAGTTAATTTGGGGATGGCTGGCTTTGGCAGCAGCTGTTTGCTGTCATCCTCAGCCAGTCCTGGTGTGGCTGTTCCTCCTCTCAGCTTAGTTCCTGATGTCAGCAGCTGCCTCTTGCACCTGTCCACCATTTACACACATTTATGGATGGCTCTCTAGACTTCAAAGCATGCACTCACATCTCAAAGCCTGGAGGACAGTGCTTCTAGTTGGCTGCAGCCATCCTTGTGCCACAGAACTCCACCCCATGCCTCAGTCTTATCCCGAAATGGGGTAGCAGGGCTTGCGGTGTGTGCCTCCTGGTCTCCATTCACAATTCTTTCTCTTACAGTGTTGTCTCTGCCTGCCAGGGAATGGAGGCAGCTCAGGAGAGAGACCTTGCAGGGAGGGAAGTGGTCTTCCTGACCCAGCTCCCCCTCCTCCTCCTCCAGCATATCTTCAACCCAGGTGCTGGAGTACAACCACAGGGATCCCAGAGCTAAAATCAGGGTCTCTGGTTACAACACAGAGGTGGGGAGGATGGATGTGGTGCTTGCTTTTCTCCATGAGTGCCTGCAGGTTTCTCACCAGCAAACCTGCAGGAAGAGTTCTGCCAGGACCACCTGCAGTGGGGAGATACTGCTGGCAAGGGTGAGTGTGATAATCCCTGGCAGCAGCAGCTCTGGCATCTTCAGCAGCCCAGCTGCAGGAGGGACTACAGGGCAGGAGAGAGGGGGTTCCTGGGTTACGCCTAGGAGTGCATATGGAGGTGTTCTAAGTGTTTGTGTGCATATAGACCAACACAAGTGTATGGATGCATATAAAAGCCTGTATAAGTGTATGGATGTGCCCATGTATGTCTGAACCTGTGTGAGAGCTGGTGAATGTGTGTGGACACATATGAACTCTCATGTATGTAGAAAGCATATTTATTTATTTATTCCTACACATAGGGAGACCCTGTGTGTATATATGTGTAAGTGTCTGAGTGTGTAGAACCATGTGAGTGCTGGTAGATGTGTATGGACCTATATGAGTGCCCAGGTGTGTGTGCATGTGGCCAAGTGTATATGGACCTGTGTCTGTGTGAGTGTAAGAGTCCGTATGGGACCATATATGTGGCCACAGGAATATGCTGTGCCTGCGGGCATCTGAACACACTCATGTGTATATATGGGGACACATGTAGTGTCCCAGTGTGTATGGGCACTCCAGCACATGCATGGACCAGTGTCTCCATGTATGGAGGTATGTGGGTGGACCCATTGGGTATCACAGGCTGGATTTGGGGGCTGAACCCCAATCCACAGCTGCCCCTCTACCCCTTGCCTCAGTCTACAGTGAAGACTAGTGGGGATGGCTGCCAGCCTTGGTGCAATCCAGGTGATGCTGGGTCCCTCCACAGCTGCCACAACACCCTCGCACAGCTGAAGGGTCTTGAGGACTTGGGATCAGTGGCTTCAAAGAGCAGGTGTAAAAACTAATCAAGGGTGTGAGAAAAAAGGTACTGTGGCTGGGAGAGGAGTGCTCCAGGAGCCCCCACCCTGTGGCTGCCCCTGGCTCCTTCCCTGGCTGCTGCTTCAGAATCATATGTGAGTGAGAAATTTGTGGGGGATGCACTCCTGTGGAGTCTTAAGGCCTCCACTAATCCACTGATTGGGTTAGTAATGGAGGTAAATCCCCTATGGCAGCAGCAGGTTTGGCAGGGCTGTAGTGGGGAGGAGAGATCTGGTCCCATCTGGGTGTTAGTGGGGTTTTGCAGCTGTATGGGGATGTGGAACCAAGCTCAGGTGTTTTGGGTGTGCATGTGCATAGGTGACAATATGTGCAAGGAACAGTGCCTATAGAGGGTGCATGAGCATGCACCAGGGAGAGTATAGGGAATGCATGAACATGCACAAGACGTATGTCTGTGTGTGTGCAAGAAAGTGTGTAAAGGGGATTGCATGGATGTGCACGGGGGAAGTGCATAAGGAATGCATGAGCAAGTACAGCAGATATGTATTTGTGCAGAGAGAGTGTATAGGGGATGTGTGAGTATGCAGAGCATGTGTGTGGATTCAGGGTGTGGGTGTGTGCATGTGATGTGCAGGTGTGCACAGGAAGAGTGTGTAAAGGGTATGGACAAATGTGCACAAGGTGTGTGTGTGCACAGGATGGAGTGCAGAGGGAGTGCAAGTGTCCACGGAGGGCACATATAGGGGCTGAGTGTGTGTTGTATTTTTGCACAAGGAGAGCATGTCTGGAGGTGAGTGTGCACATGGAGAGCAGGCATGCAATGTGTGCACATGCAGAGCAGTCTGGAGACTGTGTGAGTGTGGGGGTGGGGGTGCGCTGGGTCTATCAGCCTACAGAAGGTGATCGTGCTTGGTTCTGTACATGGGGGTTGTGGAGACCTATCCCGTGGGCACAGGGCACCCACCAGCAATGCCCACGTTGGTGGGGATGTGTTCCCCTCTGTAGGCTGCAGCTTGGGGCTGCTTTGTCCTGGATCCAGCACCCATGACCTATGTCCGGTGGTAGGAGGCAGCACCACCCGCAGGTACCCTTTCTGCTGAGGCATGTGGCAATTCCGGAGGTGGAGGCAGGGCCAGGGCTGCCGGCATGGGAGAGCCACCAGACCTTCCTCCCCCTCATCCCTTCAGAGTGGCCAGAGGAAAGGGATGGGACCAGAGGTGCACGAGGGAGTCGTCAAGCACCCAGTGCCATTCCAGGCATGTGCAGAACCCCCCGAGGTGTGCACCCCCATACTCACCCAGCCCTATATAGCAGGTGTATGTGTGCTCAGAGTCCCACGTATGCAAGCACAATGCCCCTGTTCACACCCATGCACATACAGTGGGTGTGCGCATCTGTGTCCTTCAGGGGACAGCTGGGGTGTTGCTCGCACTGGACGGGGGGTCCCTTAGCTCCGGTCACCCTGGAAGGGATCAAGGGGGAGATGATGGAGGGGAGGGTAGAGATGAAGAGTAAAACAAGGATGGTGGAGGAGGTGGTGGTGTGGCAAGTGCCAGCGGGTCAGGGAGGTTAACCCAAACAAATCCCCTCATTGACTCTCTGCCTGCTCAGCCATGAACGAGTAACAAGGGACCAATCATGGGGAACGTGCACTCACCGGGAGCCAAGACTCTCCCGTGCCGCCACCCCCAGACAGACTGATGTGGGTTGTCGGGACGGGGCTGTAGATGTTGCCACCATGCGGCATGTTTCCTCTGGCTCCAGCCCCTGGGGGAGCCACGCTGGCATCCTATGCCTCGGTTTTCTCTCCTGTGAAATGGGTGGAGGAAGAGGCTGTGGACCCTGCAAGCTCCCTCCCTCCCTGCCTTCATCTCAGGACGGGGCTGTGGCTGGGAGCTGCTGTCCCAAGGGCAGCGGCACCGACAAACAGCCCCTCGCCCTGCGCGAAGCCGGGTTAATGTTTGCAGCCGGCAGCTCTCCGGGAGCAGCAGCGTCCGCTCTGGCGGGGAGGGGGGGGGTTTAATGACCTGCCGGATCCGACGCATTATCAGCGCGGATTAAGCCTGCTGGTCTATAAATCGCCGTTAAATATTAAGCATGATGAAAGGCTTTGGGCGGAGGGGAGCCATGGCGCTGGGAGAGAGCTTCAGACGAAGGTGTCCAAGTACGCTAAGGGGTGACTGCTGCAGATGAGGATGTTGGGGTGGGCAAGCACGCCGGTGCCCGTCAGGGCTGTGGGGTCAGAGGAGGTGCTCCCCCCCCCCCCCCCCAAGAGGCCGCAGAACCTTTGAATGCAGCTGGCGTCCCAGAAAAGCCGTCCCATAACCATTAACTTATTAATGACTGGTGGCAGGGGCGAGCGGTGGCTCACAAGGTCAGGGGGTGGTTTGTGCCTGGCGGGGAGTGAACTGCCCCCCAGCTCTGTCAACGGGGATGGCGGGGTTGGGACTCACAAGCCTTTGGCTTCTCTGCATGTGCCCCATTGCTGGGGGGGTACCAGCCTACAGTCTCTGACCCTGGATGCTGTTGGTGTCCCTGCACCAGGGCTGTGCATTAACTATGAATAGCCAGCATTAGCAAGGTAAACTGAGGCACTATTGTAAACTGATGGCTTTCCTGTCCCCCCTATGACATCAGGACTCAGGGGTGGACACTCTAGTGTCTGGGTGCCTGGCTCTGCACCACATCCCTAAGGAAGGAGTCAGGGACACCCAGCTCAGAAGTGACAGTGATGCTGAGGTGGGGTGCAAGGATTCCAAAATAGGCCATCAGCAGTTGGACACCCATGGCGTGTGGCTGCACCCCGGGGGGTTTTGAGGATGTGTGGAGATAAGCATTACCTGAGCTCCCTGCGTGAACAGTGGCCAGATGGAAAAATTAGCAGTGTGGCTAATCAATGTAGTGCATATTAAGCGGCTCAGGGTTGGGGGGAGGACATGAGGTGGGGGGAGCAGAGCAGGGTCTGGGATCGATATGGCTCATATTAAGTGGATTAAATCCTGGTTGCCAATCTGAGCCCTCACTGCCAGCAGGAGGTGGCAGCTGAGCAGAGGCTGTGGAGGTCCTGCTGTGATCAATTCCCTTGGCAGAAGGGCCCTGGGAGGGTTATGGGGGTCTTGATGGGACAGATCAGTCTGGAAATGTGTGGGAGATGGATTAGCACCTCACCACATCCTTCCTCTGTCTAGGGTATTAGCTGGGATAAGGGGTGCCAGCTACACCAGCTACAGCCCAATAAGCACACCCCAACTCTAGGAGAGGCATCTTCTTGGTGAGAGGTGCTAATGACGTTATTTGATCACAGTGAGGAGGAAGAGGAGGCACAAGGTCTATTCGTGTCCCTTTAATAAACCATGTTCGACCCACTGACCTTTAACCTGCCTGACAAGTCCTGTTATCCCCATCCCTTAAGGAATAAAGACGTCGTCATGGCAATGGGATGACGGGAAGGAATGGGGTCCTCAGAGCTGCACCTATGGTAAGGTGGTTTGGGGACTGAGAACCCCCTGCTCTGACTCTGCACCAGCACCCTTGCATCAGTGCTGGGTGAAGGTGGGGTGGTGCTGGGGGGTGAGAGAACTTTTGGGGGTGCAAGCACCGTGAACAGGGTCCCCAAGGTTAGCAGAGTAAAGCTGCTCTGTGCACTGGCAGGATATCGATCCCCAGGCTTGACAGTTTAATACTTCTGTTTATAGAGGAATATAGTTACATCAATGGCGTTAAATGAGTTACTAATTATATCAATACAAACACGATTAAAAGGGTCCTTGCTCATAGGTCACCGCAAGCAGCCACTGCTCGTGTTGCACAACTGCCCTGGGGCAAGGGCTGCCTGACTGCTCCTCGGTGGGGGATGCTCTGGGGTGCTGTGTGTGCCTGCACCTGGGGGGTGTCCATCTGCAAGGGTATGCTTGTCTGAGTCTGTATATGCCCGTCTGGGGCTGTGTCTGCCACTTGGACTGGCTGCGCCCAGCTGGGGTCATGTGTGACCATCTGAGATTGTGTGTTCCAGCCTGGGGTTGTGCTTGTCCATATCATGTTCTGCATGAATCTGTGGGGTTATGCATGCCCAACTGTGATTGTGAGTGCCCCTCTGGGATAGTGTGTGCCAAGTTGGACTTTGGCATGCACATCTGGGATTGTGCATACATGTATGGGCTTTTGCATGCACATTTGGGGTGCATGAACATCTGGGGTACATGCAGATCTAGGTTGCATGTTCATGGAGGGCTCTGCATGCACATATGTGGTTGTGGATGCAGAGCTGTGTACACCCACAAAAGGCTGTGCATGCTCACCTGGGGTTGTGCCTGCTTGGGGGTTGTATGTGCCTGTAGGAGGAGACTCTGCATATTTGGACATGGTTGTATGTGCCTGTGTAGGGGCTTGTGCCTGTGCAGGTTGTGTGTTCACGTACAGGGTTGTGCATACTCAGGTAGTGTTCTGTGTGCCCATGCATAGTTGTGCACACTGGTGGAGGGTTGTGCATGCTTGTGCAGGGTAGTACATGCCCATGCAAGTTTGCGTGGCCCTGGGAGGTACATGTCTGCATTTGCAGCATTGTGTACACTCTTTGTCTGGAGTTGTGCATGCCAGTGAGGGGTTGTATATACTCATTCAGGGTCCTGTGTACCCACACAAGGTTGTGCACACTCACGGAGTTGTATGAACCCACACAGGGTTGTGAATGCCCGTATAGGGCTGTATATGCTTCCATGGGCTTATACCCATGTGGGGTTGCGTGAGGTTGTGTACAGCCGTATGTGGCTTGTCTCTACCCTCCCCCCCAACCCCCTCCCACAACCCCAGGGTTTGTGTGTGACTCAGCAGGGTTGTGATCTGCCTCTTAGAGGCAGGGGTCTGTCCCCTGGTGAGGTGAGAGGAGACTACAATGCCTATCCTGCAGGAGGATGATAAGGGTTTGTTGCAGGGCCTGAAGCTCCAGGTAAGGGATGGAGTTGGCTCTTTCCTTGGGTCTGGATCTGTCTGGGCATCTCTTCTTGCTCAGAGACTGTGGCAGACCACTACTAACCATGCCATCCCTGTGCCTCTCCTGTGAACCTGAGGCATTGGGATCCCATAGTCAGCCTTGGCCCACACTCCACCAGCAAGAATCTCCAGACTCCTTTCCATCCTGAGCAACCACACATCTCATGAGATGCCTGGTGCCATCCCTAGTGCACCCGCGAGCCTTCTTGGCTGATTCCCTGTTACTCAGCTCCACTCTTGTCTCCACTAGGCTGTCCTTTGATCCCGTTTGATGTAATGTGTTTTTGCATCTTCATGCTGCACAGATAAAAGGTTAGATGTTAATGTATAGTGGAAAACTATATCCCAGCACTTGGAAATCACACCTGTTTTGGGAGCTGGAGGCAGTATACACATGTGAGTTGGGATCCTTGCCTGCCTTGGTGGCAGCGTGGCACTTGGGGACCCCGTGCTTGAGTGGGTGCAGGAGCCCACCCACTTGGTTGAGCCCCTGAGAAGGTGGTGGCCTTACCTTGGTATGGGATGGGCAGTGGTTGCCAGTTTTAGGGGGATTGCTCCTGCTTTGACAAGTCAGGAAACAAGGAGTGGAAAAGGAGCAGTGTGTCAGAGACCTGCTGGAGGCAGGGGCAGGCAGAGATATTCAAGTAAAGCCTGGCTCACACAGCCTTCCTTGGGGCAGAAATCAGAGCAGCCCCCTGAAGCTACGCTCCGAGCCTGACCTAGTTACTGTAATTGATGGCTTGAGGACCTCCTGGGAAAGGGCAGGTGATGGGGAGGGGGGGGGGGTGTTACAGAGCAGGGAAGGGAACACCACTGTGGAGAACGGGGACAGGGTGAAGGCACCCAGGGGTTTAAGGCACCACAAGAGCACCCTGCTGCAAGAAGGAGATGAGTATGTGGCACCCAGAGGGCAAGGAAGGAGTGGGGATGGAGCATCATGGAATAGCTCAGAGCCAGACAGTCCATATCCATGGCTGTAGTGGGAGACAGGCAGTAGCACCTATAGCCTAGGTTAGAGACAGACAGCACCCTTCTATTAGACAAGGGACAGGCAGCAGGCACCTATGGGTTAGAGGAGGGGCTATGTTAGATGTGTCTATCCAGTGATGAGAACCATGGGGTGTCTGTTAAAGCATCTCTGTGTGTCCTTACGTCCCCCTCATCTCTGCACCTTCACATCTCCACATCCCTCAAGTTCCTGCATCCCCACATCCCTACAATCCCATGTCCCTGAATATCTACATCCCCATGCCACTGCATTAATGTGTCCCCATTCCATTCCCTCATCCCCCCAATCCCTGCATCCCCACGTCCCTACAGCCTGACATCCCCGCAGCATAGCTCCCTTTATCTGGCCAGTGAATTATGTGCTGTGTAGAGGGGGGGGTGCTCCCTTTCTATTGGTTTTTAACGGCCTTTCCCAGCACAATTGTTTTTTAAACGACTCTATTTTGTGCCTGACTTTGTTTTCCAGCTTGCTTTTCTTTGTATATGTTTTGGAAATCCATTCTGGACTGCTGAGTTTTGTTTCTTTTCAATGGTTTTAAATTCTTGCTGGGCTTGCTGGGAGGAATTGGTGTCTATAGCACCTTCGATTGGTGCTAATTTTTCCTTCATGTGCTCTGACTTTTACTGCTGGGCCATCGATCTGGCAGGCTCCAATTTGTCATGGTCACCCAAGCCCTGTGCTGGAATCAGATGAGACTTGGCTCTCACGGGGAGCCAGTGCTTCATGTCCCTGGTTTGGGACTGAGCTCTTTTCCCCAGTGTCATCCTGGGAGTTGTGTCCATGCCTCCAGACCTGCATCCACCCAACACACATAAGTGTCCTCTCAGCTGTGTGAGTGCACCTGTGAAGCCACCTGCATGCTCACTGGCTTGCACACACGTTGCTGCACCCACAAACTTACAGAACAGACATGCACATGTTAGTGCACGTGGTGCTGCACTCATGTGTTCGTGCTTGTGCACTTGCACTCTTGCGCACACATCTGGCTTTGCACATGTGCACCCACTGTGGGAAGTCCTTATGCCTTGCAGGGTTGTGTCACTGGTACACTCACACCTTGCTCCCCATGTGCAGCTGAGGACAATGGATTTGGGGTCCTAATGCCTGGACAGGGGATATGTCTTTGCGGTCACCATAGCCAGCTGAGGGAGGAGGATTTGACAGCATGTCCCTTTGCAGAGGCACCTCACATTGTCCTTGACCATCAATCAGGCCCCATCTGGTGGTGATACAGTTCAAGCCTTGCTTATCAGATCATCAGTAGCCCCATCACCCCAGCTGAGTGGGGCAACCCCAGTGACTGCAGCTCCCTTGTCAGCACTCAGAAATGTCACCCGGACAGCTCGCTCTGCCTCAGGATAGGGCCAGCATCTCAGCTGCGTGGGTGGATGCATGTCCTTATGGATAAGGATGGCATGTCCATTCTGGATCACCTGCCAACACTGGGCACTGCTGGGACGCTGCTGAGCCAGAGCAGGGCTAAGCATCTGAGTCCCAGGGACCTTCCCCAGTGGTCTGGGATTTGCTCCTGGCCCATCTACATTGACATCATCTTCCTAAGTTGAAGCACTTGTCATCCTTCCACCTAGGGAGGTGAGGGACAAGGGAAACTGAAGCACAGATGCAGAATCTCTGCAGAAAGGGTGCAAAACAGCCAGTGGTGTGTGGGTATCCCACACCAGGATCCAGACTCCAGCTCATCACTGCCAGCATGGGGAGTGTGCCGGGGGATCCTGACCATGGCACAGGCAGAGCCTCTCATTGCTGGCAGAGCAGGCAGGTGGGGCCAGGGATGATGTGGTGATGCTGGGTCCTGTCCCCAGGCACTGCATCCTCTGCCTCCTGCACCCCCACATACCAGCAGAACTGACTCCTCTTTCTCCTGCCCCCAGCTCTACGAATTGGATGAGGACCCAAAACGCAAGGAGTTCCTGGATGACCTCTTTGGCTTCATGCAGAAGAGAGGTAAAGGTGGTTGGCAGGGGTGGGCACCACTGTCACCCCTGCTTCAGCTGCCTGGGGGGCTCACATCGTGATCTACCTGGTCTCCAGTGCTATTGCCAGTGCCCATTAGCAGTGCTCAGAAGCCAGGATGCCCACTGACAATGCCCAGTGTTAGCATGCCCTTTGGTGACAACCATTATCAACACCCATTTGTGATGGTTGTTAGCAGTTGGCATGGCCTTTTAGTGATGCCTGGAAGAGTGCCCTTGACAGTGCTCATTAGTGGTGCCCAGTAAGGATGCCCATTACCAGCAACTCTTAGTGATGCCTGTGATGCTACAGGAGTGGATTCAGTGGTCTGAGCAGCACCGGACACCTAGGGGTTAAGGGCTCACCAGTGGCGGGCCACATCGAAAATCTTTGCTATCAGCGGGGGGCCAAGCGGGCTACCGGGGACTCGATAAATGCTTTAACCTTCGCCCTCCCCAGCCGGGCCTGCGACAATTAAAAGTTGCCAAGCGCGGGCATGTGGCCGGCTGTATTAATTAGAGCCTTTTGCTGGTGTGTGGATTAATGAACATGCCGCTCGATAGCCAGTAAACCCCAGGCAGAGGTTAATGCCGAGCTAATTAACGGGGGAAGACTGGGGAGGAGGGGGGGGTGGTGAGCAGTGGGGCTGGCCCTGTGTGGAGTGAGGATGGGAAGAAAGGGGCAGTCACCCCCATGCTATGCCCGCGGGAAGGGTGGTGAGGTTACCTGCCAGCCTGTGGGGCAGCAGTGATCAACTTTTTGCTTTGGGCTGTGACCCTAGAAACTCACTTTGCTCAGGGCTGGGCTGTGGGTGACTGGCACGGGTGTGGGGCTTATGCTGGAGACAGACTGGATGCAGAGAGGGTGGGGTACCACCCCGTGTGTCACCCCCAGTCCCCCTAGCCCAAGTGTAGAGCTGTGGGGAGCATTAGCTCTGCCTCAGCCCCCCAGCATCCATCAGCCGCAAGATTCATGGGCTGTTCTGCAGCTTCATTATCTCTCTCTCCAGAGCTAATTAACTCACTCGCCATTGGGGCCAGGGCTAATTAAGCAAGTGCCTGGTGGTGCGAGGAGGAGGGAGGGAGCCCAATGCTTCCCTGACAATGCTGCTCCTTATCCATCTGTGTCCGAATGTCCCACTCCTGTCCACTCTGTCTTGCACCCCCTCCGAGTGGGTGCATCTGCCCAGGGGGGCGGACAGGTGCGTAGGTGCAGGTATGGTGTGCAGATGTGGGTGTGCATGCATGGGTGTGCACATGCCCGTTGGATGAGCAGGGGATTTTGGAGCTGGGTAACAAAGAGAAAGGGAGCAGGGCACAGCATCCTGGAGATCACTGGGAGCTGGATGAGAAGCAGCACCTTAGAGGCAGCAAAGGTGCTGTTAGGGTACCCAGAGGTGCAGGGACAAGGGGCTATGGCACTCAGGCTGCATCTCTACAGAATCAGTGGGCCAAGGAGGATTGTTGTATACAGAGTGAGCCCTAATGAAAGGGACTGTGTCCTCCCTGCTGTCTGTCAGGGCAGTTTCAACATTTGCCAGCAAGGCGGAAAATTACCAGGGCTGAAAAATGGTTTTGGTATAGCCACAGTTAAGGGAGACATCATGGGGACTCCATGGCACAGGGCAGGACCACCTGGCCCCATTGACACATGTGGGGTGGTGGTATCACACCTGTCAGGTGTGGAGTGCAGGCAGCAAGGCATCTCATCCCCATGCCCTGATCTCTCTGGTACCTCAAAAGCGGTGAGCTGGGACACAGGGAGACTGTTTACGCATTTAGTCCCCAGGGTTCCACAGACAACCCCATCTTCTTGCCAAGCCAAGGGTCCTGCTGATAACACGGGGACATTAATCAATCAAGAGCTAATTGCAGTGCCACAATGGCAACATCACCTCACTAGGCTTTTGTTGGACTCACTCTGGCCAGGGCCAGGGCCATCACTCTGTTGGGACACAGACAGGTCCCTTTGTCAGTGGGACAGGCACCAGCCGCCCGCTCCTGAGATTAATGGTGAACTGCTTTCGTTAGACACCAGGGATGGGGAGTGGGGAAGAGAACAGAAGTTCATGGATCATCAATCAGGGGCTGAGACCCTGCAGACTCGTTGGCATGTTGGGGTGATGGGGAGCCCTTGAATTGGGCCCCCTCGAGGTGATGGGGCCAATGCTGTCAGCTCCCAGGCAGGGCTGGCAAGGGACCACCAGCAGATATCGAGTCAGTATCTATGCCTTTTTCCCTGGAGAAGAAACTCCTCTCCCCCCTTCCTGACTGAGCAAATAACACAAGATACAGGAAAAAAAAAAAAAAAAAAAAAAAAAAGTTAAATGAACTCAGTAAAGGAATAAAAAGAGCTCATTTTTCAGGCTTATGTGAAGAAGCCGAGCCAATATCGGGGCCATAAATTAGAGATGCTGGAGGATGGCGGTGAGTGACGGCTTCGTTTGAGGGGCGAAGCGCAGCCCTGACAGCCTCCCTCAGCCAAATGGATGGCTTTCCGATACTGCCTGCGCCCCGCCACCCTGCAGGAGGAATAAATATGGGCTGGGATGGGACAGGATGAGATGCAATGGGATGCTCATCTCTCCTCTGCCCTGCTGCAGCCCCCAGCCACTGCCTGGACCATTGCCCCCAGGTGCCATGGGGCAGAGAAAGGCTGTGGGGATACTTACGGGTGCTCAGAACGTAGGGGAAGGGGATTTAACCAGACCTGGTGACTGTGGGGACCGTGCTAGTCCATGGTGGGCTCACAGAGCCCTGGTGATCCCCTGTTCCTTTGCCCTGTGTCCTCAGTGTAGGGGAGTGATGCTGGTCAGGGTACTGGAAGGGGATTTGAGGTCAGGTCTCTCAAGCAGGGCACTGGAGGCTTTTAAGCAGTTTTGGAATTTCTGGGTGTCATCTGTAAGGTGGGAAGTCCCTCTGTGTGGGGCTCAGAAGGGGATTTTTAAGAGAGAAAACCTCTCTATAGGAAAGTCATAGGATGAGTCCCTTCAGAGGAATTATGGGGGGAATCCCTCTTCAGAGAGGGCTATAGGGTGAGTCCCTTTGTAAAATTTAGATAGGGTCTCTTTTTATGGAAGAGGGTTACAGAGTGAGTTCTTCTAGGGTATTCTGTGGAGAGATACTCTATAGAGACCTCTAAGAGTTGTGGAAGGATGACCCTCTCTGAGGGGCTCTGGAGGAGGTACTTTGCCCATCACACTGTGCCCCCACATCCCAGCTGAGAGTACCCAAACCCAACAACTGCTCCATCAATGAGGACCCTCTACCAGCATGCTGGGATCTGCTCTGTTCATGGGCACTGTGCTGATCTCACAGGCACCCTGGGGTTCTGCTGGCACTCTCTGTGCCTATAGATGCTCAGCTAGGCATGGAGAGACACATCTCCCCTTGTGGGGCAGCCAGTATCTGCAGTGTCAGTGGGAACAAGGTGGAGGCCATTTCCCCTGGGAGTAAGGGGCCCCTTGGGCTCACGCCACACCTTTTTCTCTCCCTTTTGCGGCCGGAAGGGACACCTGTGAATCGCATCCCCATCATGGCCAAGCAAGTGCTGGACCTGTACACACTGTACCGACTGGTGACGGACAAGGGTGGCCTGGTCGAAGTTATCAACAAGAAGATCTGGCGGGAGATCACCAAGGGTCTCAACCTACCTACCTCCATCACCAGCGCTGCCTTCACCCTCCGCACGCAGTGAGCACCCAATGGTGGTGGCAGGTGGGGGGTACCCACTCTGGTGCACCCAGTGGCTTGGATATCCCAGAGCCCCAAGCAGGGTCTGGCATGGGGTGCCCCAAAACTGTATGGAGGGTTCTGCCCCTTCTCAGGTGCCATTCCCACCCTGGTCCCCCAGTTCAGCACAGGGCCGTCTGGGAGACATATGGTGTTGGATCTCATCCAGGCTGTTTCCCTGTGCAGATACATGAAGTACCTGTATCCCTACGAATGTGAGAAGCGGGCACTCAGCTCTCCTGGGGAGCTCCAAGCTGCCATTGACAGCAACCGCCGAGAGGGACGGAGGCAGACTTTTGGCACAGCGCTCTTCAACTACTCATCAGCCAGCACCCAAACCCTGCTGGGTTCCCCTAAAATGCCTCTGCCAGCGCTTAGCATCTCCACGCACAGCTGCAGCCATCTTGGACAAGTGCACACCATTAAGAAAGGTGAGTGAGGAGCATGTCTGCACTGCAGTGGGCATCTCTCCCCAGTGAGGAGAACAGTGTCTCCTCTTGTCCTTTTTGCCTGGGAGGGAAAAAGGAAAAATTGTATTCCTTTAGTTCTCCTCTGGAACTGAGGAAGCTTTATTTCTTCTGGCTCTGGAGAAGAAGGAAGCCCAAGTGCTCATGGTGGTAGCCTGCCCTGCTGCATGCTACTGGGATGGAGGTGGCACTGGCTTGGGGATGGTGAGATGTGATGGCAATGGGGGGACCTGCTGAGCTCTCCTGATCATTGCAGAGGATGGCATGCTGGCAGCAGCAGTTCCAGGGCGCATCTCCATCCCTGTGGGGCTGGCAGGCCACCACCTCGCAGCGGCCCAAGCAACAGCTGCCTCACAAGCAGCAGTGCTGGAGCATCTGCGGGAGAAGCTGGAGACAGGGGAGCCCCCAGAAAAGAAGATGGCCCTGACGGTGGAGGAGCAGCAGCGGCTGGTGCAACATGCACTGCAGCACAACTTCCTGGCTGTGGCCTCCCAGTTGCCTATGAATGTCAAGATCTCCAACCGAGGTAGTGAGATGTTACACCCCAGCTTGGGTCACTCCATCCACTGGAACCCTAGGAGGGAGCAGCAGTGGCTGGAGAGAAGTATGGATGCCCGGAGTGGCTCGGACCCTGCTTCTCTGTCTCGGACAGGTTCTTGTTTCTGTTTCTCTTAATGGTCATATTGGTATTTCCTTTCCCCAGATGACAGACAGGAGACTGCATTGAATCTGTCCACCAACGGCATTAGCAGTATCAACATGTCAATAGAAATAAATGGAGTTGTCTACACAGGTAAATAGAAGGGCCGCTTGGCCCGTGTAATTGCGGCTGGGAAATCCAATAACTTATAGCCACTGCCTGGCCAGCAAGTCCTTCCTTCAATCTGATGTGTTTACTATAAAATCCATTGTAATGAAGTGGCAAGGCCTGGGGAGAGGGAGCAGGAGAAGGAGGGAGTCAGCGAGTTTGGAAATTGGCCCTCAGCAGAGGCTAGCAATGAAGGGCCAAAGTGGGGGATGGATGGATGGATGGATGGATGGATGGATGGATGGATGGATGGATGGATGGATGGTCTTAGGCTGAGAAATGCAAAAAGGCACCTGGGGCCATGTCTCACTGTGGGATCCTGCAGGCAGGGCTTGGCTCTGGGGTCATCCCAATGCAGGTGTGCCCAGAGGGTTCCTGGCTGGGTGCAAGGGGTTTGTTGGTTGCAGAGCATGGTGTTGGGGTGTTTTGCTGGAGCAGAGGCTTCTTCAGGGTGGTAATGTGCACCTACATGTCTCCCTGCCTGCTCCACTGACACACCCCAAATTAAAACTGTTTTTTCCTTCAGGATTTAAATAGTTAACAAGTTGGAAAGGTCAGGGCTAATCAGCACGAAGGGCTGCCAGCCAAACAGTCCCAGCCCATCCTATGTGCTGCCCTATGTGGGTTAGGGTGGCTCTGACAGAGGAAGCACCAAAGGTGTTGGGGGGGCTGGACCCCCTAGGGGTTGCTGGTCCCACTCTCCTCAGCCTGGGTGCTGGGTGCCAGGTGAACGGAAACCTCAACCCTGGGCTTTCCCTAACCCAAGGCTTGATCTTGCTCCTCAGGCATCCTGTTTGCCCGTCGGCCCTCGGCCCCCACAGCACCTGGTGGAGGAAGCACCCAGAGCCGGCCAAACCCCATGCAGGTCCCAAACCCACTGCTCCCAGCCCCCTCGCACAGCCACACTCCCACCAGTACCTCGCCGTAGGGGAGATGGTCCTCCAGCCCCAAAAGCAGCTGGAGGTCTCAAGAGCCTGGGAAGTTGAGCTGTGAGACCCCAGCTGGGCCACCAAGGTAGGATGGGGGACCCGAAGGTGCCTCTTGCTGCAATACTGAGCTGTGTCCATGAAATGCTGTGAGCACCCATATGGGCCCTTTTGCCCCTTCCCCATGCATGCCCCTCCCTTCCTTCCCAGGCACTGCCCCCAGGTGACCCCCCGTGCCCCGTACAGTTCCAGACTGCCCTGCTGCCTGAGGCACCTCCAGGCCCCCCTGCTGCATCCCTTTCTCACTGCAGCATCCCCTACAGCACTGCACCCACCTCAGTGCACCCACTGCAGCCCCTGTGCGCACCTCAGTGCGTACGCAACATCCTCTGCCTTGCCACCACCAGTGCACACGCCGCATCTCTCACATAGTGTCTCCTCTATACACATCTCTATGCACGCTGTGTTCCTTATACACACTCTAGATGCATATGCCACATCCCCTACACCTTGTGTCCCCTATACACAGCCCCAGTGCTCACACTGCATCCCCCATACACCCTTTGTACCCCCATCACGTCACTTGCGCACACTCTCCGTGCAAATGCTGCAATCCCTCTACGCTGCGGCCCCTATAAACTGTAGCCCCTATACACTGCATCCCCTATGTACTGCACCCCCTACTCATTGCAGACCCCCCTGCGTAGCCCTCCTGCGCTGCCTGAGCTTGCTTCCCCTGCCCTGAGACATCCTCAGGGTCTTGGGTGCCTCCTGGCCACTCCTGGGTGCTGGCATCTCCAGGTGGTAAGGTTAGGGAGGCTCACCAGTGCCCCCTCACCACCACCACCAGTGAACACCTGGACATGAGTCCCCAGCTTGGGGGGCAGGGAGATGGAGGGCACTCCAAACTACCTCGTTGGGTCCAGGCAGGTGCCTCCTCCACCTGCTTGCACCCCTGGGTGCCAAAGCAGGCATGTGTGAAGCAACGCTTACCTCTACCTCAGCATGGGGGGCTGGGGATCAATGCCGCAGGGTTCCCCCCGGCACTCCCACCGCAGCCATGTGACTTTGTGTGTCTATTAAAGGAAATTAACTGCTGAACCCAACTGATGTTGAAGTATGCATCACACGGTGCCACTTGCAAAGCTCCACTGGAGCTTTTGCCACTTGCAGATCTCATTCAATCTGGTGACAGTTTGGGGGTGCAGGACACTTCCACAGACCGTGACATCCTTGGGTAGCAGCTCTGCCTAGGTGTCACATCCTGCCTTACCTTTGCCTCCAGCACAGGATTGATTCCCTTTCTGGGGGCTCTGCATTGCAAACAGGTGACCTCAAGCAGAGGGCTGGATCAGACTGGACACCATCCATGCCAGTTGGGCTGTGGGGCTTCTTGGCCCTCGATGTTGCCAAGTGTCAGCTCACCCAAGAGTAGGGACCCCATTAGGCTGCCTAGAGGCAAGAAGCGTGGCCGTGGGTCACGTGTGAGGTTGCACCAGGCAAGATGCAAGGAGTGCTGGGTCAGCTTGGCACCTGGATAGCAACCACAGCGGGTATGGGTGACCTACATGGAGCTGGGAGACACCGGCACACATACAGGTGCTCACAGGTGCATATATGGGTGCAAATGTGGAGATGTGTCACGAGAGTCACCACACTCACACACTCAGATCATCTGCACTCCCTCCTGCGAGCTCGGTGACATGCACACTCAGTCACCCTCACACGTGTGTGTGACTGCACGTGCTCACACAAGCACTTGCAGATGCGTGAAGCCACCCAGACATACGGGTCAACATGGGGAGGGGTGTGGGGAGTGGGCACATATAGACAACAGGGGGCTTCCGTGGGGACAGACATCTCTGCCAGTGATAGCCGTGAGGACAGCCCCACCCCGGCACCCATGGAAACATGTCCTTGGCATCCAAGGGGACAGAACCTCTTGTTTCAGATGTGGCCTCCAGGGACCATACCCCAGCTCCTCGGGTCCCCCCCAACCCGGACCCCCGGTGCCAGCTGAGCCGCGCGGGCGCTGTCCAGGGTGCTGCAGCGGACGCGGGGACACGGTGGGGACACGTTTGAGACATGGCGGGGACGGGACCCCTGCAGAGGACACTAGGGCTTCTCCAGCCGGGTCGGCCAGAGGGGTCCTGTAGGTGGTGTGAGGGTGAGAGGTCTGTGAGGGTGGGAGCGGGGTGTGTGCATGAGAGGGTGTGCGTGAGAGGGTGTTCATGCACCAGGCTGCAGTGGGGCTTCATACTGGAGATGGGTGATGAGTGCAATCCCTCAGGGGTCCCTACTGCGACCACTGCTGTTTAATATCTCCATCACATAGACAGTAGGATCGAGCACAACCTCCTCCAGTTTGCAGATGACACCACATAGAGTGGTGCAGATGAGGCACACCAGAGGGATGGGATAGCATCCAGAGGAACCTGGACAAGCTTGAGACATGGGCCAATGCGAATCTGATGAGGTTCAACAAGGCCACGTCAAAGGTTTTGCAACATGGGCAAAGCCACTCTCCAATCTCAATACAAGCTGTGGGGTGAAAGGATTGAAAGCAACCCTGCAGAGAAGAACTTGGTGGTACTGATGGATGGAAAGCTGGACATGAGCCAGCAGTGTGCACTCACAGCCCAGAAGGTCAATCACATCATGGCCTGAACCAAAAGAAGCATGGCCAGCAGGTTGAGAGAGTGTGTTCTTCTTGTCTACTCCACTCTGGTGAGACCCTCACCTGCAGTGCTGTGTCCAGCTCTGGAGCCCTCAGCCTAGGAAAGACACAGGCCTGTTGGAGCAGGTCCAGAGGAGAGCCACAAAAATGTTCAGAGAGCTGAAGCCCCTCTGCTGTGAGGCCAGGCAGAGAGAGCTGGGGTTGTTCAGTCTGTAGAAGAGAAGGCTCCAGAAAGACCTTATTGTGGCCTTTCAGTGCTTAAATAGGGGCTGTCAGAAAGATGAGGACAATCTTTTTAGCAGGGACTGTTGTGACAGGACAAGGGGTGATGGGTTTAAACTGAGTAGATTTAAACTAGCTATAAGGAAGGAATTTTCTTCTACTGGGGGTGGTGATACGATGACCTAGGTTGTCCAGAGACATGGTGGAAGATCCATCCTTAGAAACATCAACATTTTCCTCTGTGTGTATGTGTGTGACTGAACATGTCTGTGAGTGCACAAGGCTGCAGTGGGGTTCCCCCTGTGTGTGTGAGAGTTTGTGTGTCCCCCAGGCTGCAAAGGGGCATGTTTGCTCTGGGATAGAGGTGCCAGGGTGTGTGAGAGCTAAGCCCTGGCACAGAACTCCTGCAGCCACAGCACAGCCTGACAAGCAGAGCCAGAGTAGGATCAATGCAGCCTTAATTGAGGTCTTGTGTCCCCTGTCACTGCCAGGCAGCACTGGCCACAGCTGATCGAGCACCAGGGCCCCAGGGAGCCAGGAGGGCACATGTGGGCCCATGTCCCCACTCAGCCAGGATCCACACATGGGGTGATGTGTGTTGCCACGCTCCCTGGGGAGCTTGGGGACACAGCTGCTGTCACCTGAGTAACCAGCTTGGATCAATGCCTGCTTCCTGCATCCCGCAGGGACTGTAATGAGTGGGAGAGAGGAGATGGAGGATGCAGGGATAGTCCAGCCTAGCAGGAGTGTTGAATCCAGCTTCAGAGATGGTCTGGGGGCCAGAGGCCATGGCATCAGTGTGCCACTGCAAGCTCCAGGGATGGGGACAGGGTCAAAGGCCTCAAACCCATTGAGAAGGAAGCAGACTCGCTGTGCCCTGCGCTGGGCTGTGGACAGCCAGTGCTGCGACTCCAGCCCTGTTCCAAGGCTTGCAGGCTCCGAAGGGTGCGTTTCCTCTAATCCCAAAGCCCCACAGTGCAAGAGTCCTGGGACTGCCTGCATTTTTCACCTTGGGGAAATAGCTGATCTGTGACATTTTAGCACGGGCATTTGTGTACTGATGGGTGTTGGCCACCACATTGGGCAGAGGCCACAATAGAGCCCTTTAAACGTAGACCAGCACAGTGTGCACAGCTCCTTCTGCAGCCCCTAGACGCTTCTGCTAATGAAGCCATTTCTGTTTGTCACCTTTGTGGAACAAAGCATAGCTCATCCCCTCTGAAGATCCCTCTTCCACAGCCCAGCAATCGATTCCCAGGAAAAAAGGCAGAGCACATGGAGCCTCAGCATGCTCCGTCTGCCCAAGTGCTCTGTACAGCTTCTCCATGGAGATGTGGGGGCCACAAGGGTTGCTGTGGTCACCCCACAGCTCCCTCCTACAGCCTGAAAGCCCCATACAACTCCCCATAGGAACACACCTGGGACAACACGGCTTTTTTCAGGGCACTGTGGCTTTTGCTCGCAGCAAAGGGCACTGGGAGGGTCCCTCAACCCATCTAGCCTGCATTGCCAGCCACACTAATGCAGTATTCATTATTCACAGATTATTTTGACCTAAGAGACTGAGATGTTGGGTATTCACTAGTGCCTAGTGCCTGGGGGTGTAACATACAGCCCCATGCTCACAGACCTCTGGGGCAGAGACTGACCACCAGCCTGGGGCAGCTCTGACACCGCTGAGGTTTCATGGGCACGACTATCACAAGGTGCTTTGAAGGCTCCTAAACTTCTCGCTCTGCAGTTCAGAAGTCTGTGGTCTTTCCTGTGTGACGGATGCTGCTGCCATAAATTAATCTCATCCCTTGGATGCAATTGCGAGTGCCAATTGCGGGCTGGCTGCGGCACTCATTAGAGACTCGCTTTTTTCCCGAGTGTCACCTGCAGCGGTCGATAGGAGAAAGGTGAACCCGAGCAGGCTGAGGCCTGGGGGAAAGCCTGCGGCAGCCTCCTGGATTTCAAAGGCCCTGCATCCACACGGCCCACGGATCGCTACATCAATGTCTTTTAATACATCCGAGCGCCTCTTTCCTGTAGGACCACGCCGGAATGAAGCGGCGATCGACCGCCGCGGGCGGCGGGAGGCCCGCCCGCCTCCCTCTGCAGTGCAAATCGCCATCGACCGCCCGCTGCCTCCCCTTCTCGCCTCCGGGAGGGGCACCACACTTCCCGGCCCCCCGACCCCGGAGGCCACCTCCCCGTTCCCCACCTTCCCGGCTCCCTCACCCCGCCCCGGCCACCATGGCAACGGCGGCCGCCCCACGGCGGGGCGGGCGGGGCGGAAGCGGCGCAGCCGGTGTTTCCGGCGGGCTGTAAGATGGCGGAGGCGGCGGAGCTGCAGCGGCTGCAGTGGCGGCTGGAGGAGCTGGAGTCTCGCGTTGGCGGTGGCGGCGACGGGGCCTCCGGGCCGCGCAAGGTGAGAGGGACGGGGCGGCTCTGGCTGCCCTGGGGCCGGACCCGGCCTTCTCTCGGGGCTGGCCCCAGACTCTGGCCTTGCGTGATGTGACAGGTCCGTGCCCCTTGTCTGTGGCTCGGCAGGTGGCGGACGAGCTGGTGAAGGTGCAGGTGACGCTGAGCAACATCGCCAGCAAGAGGGAGAGGATCAAAATCCTGTTCAAGAAAAGTGAGCGGCCTCGGGGAGGAGGGGGACGGGGAGGAATCGGGGGAGGGGGCTGGAGGCGCTACGGGCCGGCTTTGTTTTGATGGCAGGAAGAAGCACATTTCACTCGCCTTTATTATCATAATCCAAATAAAAAGCGAGTGTTGTAGGTGTTCTTAATGAAGCAGTTACTTGGCATGAGGCGTTTGTCTGTTGGTCATAATGCCCTAAATCATATATTATACTATATTTTATATAGAAGCTCATGAATCTGAAAAAACAAAACAAAGCACTCTACATGGGCAGTGTTTACAAAGGAACATCATGTATAGCATGAGAGAAAATTGCCCTTGTAAATGAAATAACATCTCTCCTACTTTTTGTCTCAAAATCTATCTTTCACTTTAGTTGAAGATGTCATAAAGTACCTCGACCCTCAGTACATCGATAGGATGGCAGTTCCAGATGCCATGAAGCTGCAGTTGATCTTGGCAGGTATGGCATGAAATGAGAGGAGACTGAAGAGGGTTTTTAGCACCTAATCTGGATTGGGATGGATTTATTTTTTCAGTCATAAAGATCTGGCAAGGCACCCTCTTTAGAGCTATGAGAGAAATGTTTTTTACATGGACATCTGTCAGCCTTGTTGCTTCCTTGCTTGCATCCGTGCTGTAGTTTTATATCTTTGGGTCTGTTTGCTATCAATCAGTTTAACCCCAAATTAATAAAAGGTTGAAAAGAAAAACTGGAGCTAACACAGTTTTTTTTTCACAGGTTTTTTTTTTTTTCCTACCTTCAGTACTCTCTAGGCTTTGATGAACATAGAAGACATTTGTTTGGGGTTTTTTTTAACATCTCATATCCTCTTTTGCCCCAAAGAGTTTGATTCAGCCTTGTGTTGGTATAGTCTGCAAATGAAACTTGCTGGAGGTTCTCCTGCTTTCAATTGGTGTGAACCAAGATCCAGGAATGAGCAGCACAAAAGTCTAAATAAAATTATAAAGGAGCCTCTCTCTGTATAGCTAGATCACCTGGAAAAGTTACCTCACCAGTATTCAGGAAAAGCCAGGGCAGCACCTTGTGTATTTACTGACTTTGGTTCTTGTCCCTCCCCAACCAGAGGAGCAGGTCATTCCCTCCCGAGCAGCCCTTCTGGAGCAGGTGAAGAACCTCCAGCCCATCATGGACAGCACCAGTATCAAAGGTACACATGTTCCTCTGCAAGTTTGAGCTGCACTTGCTACCTTCCAAGGTGTTGCATATAGTGTTTTCTTTTTGTTTTCTTGAGCCTGAGACTAGAGGAGAGAACAGTTAACTGTCAGCCTGGTGCGGGTGAAGTAGGTACAGACCTAGTGTATGTCTGCTTACACTGCTCTGACATTCCATACAAGGTCAGGCAGGTATCGTTTTTCTGCCAGTTGCCGGAGGAGGAGAAAGAGCGAGGCAGAGACAGTTTTCTGCACCAAGATGCCAAGAAGCCTTTATTTATTAATTTACAACTCTTTTTTTTACCCTTTTAACTTCAAGGTAATTGGACAAGGAGACAGCCACCCCCTGGGGTGATTGTCTGGGGTGCCACAACACCCATAGTCAAAACATCTTTTTACTATTTTACAGACAGCTGTCACCAAGGTCACAGCTGGTGATCACACCTTTGTGATCCCACAGGAAGGAAAATTCCATGCAGTAGTATTTTAACATCCACAAGCAGGTGACAGAGTAGGTTGGGAAGCAGGTTAGAGACAGCAGTGCAGCAGAGAGGGTGGAGTGCAGCAGGCTGTTCCTGCTGCTGTTCTGCCTGTGAGCTCATCCAGAACATGGCTGCCCTTGGCACAAGCAGATGCCCTTTTAATTGCCTGGCATGACGTCCAGCCAAGGAGTTTGCTCTGATGTAGTTATTCACTCACCCTCTTTGTAGACATCCAGAGGCAGTTAGCAGACAAACTTGTTTTTTAATATACAGTGTAGCTAGGGTTGGGGGGGTCGTGTTTTGGTTCTTTGTCATACAACAGGCCTATCTGGTGTGCAGCACTTGCATCGAGAGAGTGGAGTTGTGCTGTGCTGTGAAACAAACCCAACATGTTTCTCTGCTCTGCTTGCAGCGGTTCCTGACCACGCGGCCAAGCTACAGCGGCTCTCTCAGGTCCATATACAGCAGCAGGTAGTGTGAATATTGTTGTCAGCCTTGACTAGCAGGGAGGAGGGAGTGTTTGTCAGCAACTGTACTGACATCCCTGTGTTTATAGTGCTCGATTTTCTCATAACATTTTTATTTCTTTTAAATCCTGGGATAGTCTCCAAGCATAAACCCTGTGCCGGGCTGGGGGGAACTGGGATGTCTGACAACTGAGTCTTGAGTTGGAAAAGCATTTTGCCCACCGTAAACCTCCTCAAAACATAGGTTTGGTTGATGCTTAAGAAGAAGCAGTGAGTTTGACCAGATGGTGTCCCCCTTTCATGGGAACACTGAGTTAATATGTGGCACTCTGGTGTCCTCTGGAAAGCTGTTGATACTGCTACCTTTTCACTTCACCCTTTCCTTCCCCTTCTGAGCTCTCCTGGAGCTGGGCAGTACCTAATGGCCCCTTTCACCATTTTGACATGAGTTTCCATTCTGGGGCAAGCAAAGTGTGGATGCTGAGGAGACAGATCCTGGGGGCTTTAGCACTTCATCACCTTTCTCTTGGCTGTTGAAACCGTTCCAGCTGCAATGAGTGGCCACAGATGGGGGCTGAGCTCTGATCTCAGTACTGGCCTTGGGTGAGTTTCTGCCCATGCTGTCAGGGACTGGGAGGACAGATATCCTTCAGCTTTTTCATTGCTCACTAACTGCAACCCCCCTTTCTGCAGGAACAGCGTCATGATCTCACCGACAGTGTGAAGACACTCCTTGAAGACTACAACAAAATGGTATCCTTTGAACCTTGGGCCTGACACTGCTAAACTGCCCACCTGCCTCCACAGATGCCTTCTCCAAATGATACTGTTGGATCCCTAGCTCTGGGTTTAGTGACCTTTCTGTCATGGTGACAGTTATGTCTCTTTCCTGCTCCTCTCAGGAGCAGAGCTGAGGGCCAGAGCTGCCCATCTCAAAGCCCTTTCAGATGCAGTACTAAACAGTGTTCAGAAGTGCCTCCTGGACTCCTGTGGGTGGGTGGTGCTGTACGGTGGCTCAACATGGAGGTGGTTTGTGTCCATGCAGGCTTCCCATGGCCTGATGCCCTAGGATTCCTCCATGGAATCAGGGTTGTGGTGCTGCTGTCAGGGTGCTCTCACTTGGTTTCTTCTCTCTGCTTTCTACATCTCTTTCCTTAAGAGTCACATCCAGACCCTGCTTCTCTCCAAGCAGTTTGTCCAGTGGAATGAAATACTGACACGGCTGGAAGCGGCCAAGGAAGCAAAACCTGTGGTGGAGTGAGGGTAGAGTGGGGTGTGCAGAGAGCCCTGGGGATACCGCTGGCCTTTCCAGAGATGCTGCAGCACTGCTTGCATCCTGCTGCCTTTCAATGTCAGCATGCTGCTAGGGGCATCACGACCTCTCGTGGGGCACCTTGACTCCACAGCCAAGCTCTCCATCCCAAATTAAACCACATTACTCCTTAACATGCCACTTGCTGCAAATCTTGCTCTCCCTGGAAATATGTTTTTGTTTTGTAATGTATTTTAAAATCCCTTTCTGCTGTTAACTGTGGATCATAGTAAAGTCATAAAACTCTGTCTGGGTTATTTCTTCCTCCCTGGGTTCAAGGGGCTTCTGCTGGTACAGACTGTCCCTCCTCATGTGAACTGTGGAGGTCTCCTGGCAGCCTGTAGGAGATCAGTTTCACTCAGCTCTGGGCCAAGGTCAGCTAAATCCCCTCCAGTCCCGTAGCCTTTCCTGGGCTGCAGCACCTGCTCTTCTGGCTCTCCTCTCCCTGAGAGGAGGCAGCTGTTCTGTGTTTATCCTGCTCACTGGAGTAGCAGAACCTGTAGCTGGCTCCTTCCTCTTCAGAGAGGATGGGAAGCTGCAGCCTGTCTGGTTTGAGCTTAGACTGGAGTGTCCTAGCACAAAGGTCCTCCTAATTTTGAGGTCATTCTTTCAGAAGGGTCCCAAGCCTTCCTTCTGCATGAGGTGTGAACCAGTCCTGTGTTAGCTGGGATATGCTCAGTGAAATCCAAAGGAGCCTGCCTGTCCTCTCCACTGGGCATACTACAGCGGAGCAGCTGGCTTGGGGAAAGCCCTCACCCGTCCCTCCAGGTCTCTGGGTACAGGCTGAAACTTGGCACCCTGCAGTGCTGTGTCTAGCTCTGGAGTCCTCAGGACAGGAGACAGGGACCTGCTGAAGCAGGTCCAGAGGAGGGCAGTGAAGATGGTCAGAAGGCTGGAGTCCCTCTGTTGGACCAGGCTGAGAGACCTGGTGGTGTTCAGACTGAAGAAGGCTCCAGGGAGAGCTTCCTGTGGCCTTTCAGTGCTTAAGGGGTGCTTAGAAAAAAAGATGGGGACAATCTTTTTAGCAGAGCCTGTTGTGATAGGACAAGGGGTGATGTTTTTAAACGAGAATGCGTAGATTCAGACAGGTATAAAGCCGACATTCCTGACGCAGAGGGTGCTGAGACACTGGCCCAGGCTGCCCAGAGAGGCGGTCGCTGCCCCATCCCGGGACCCATTCCCGGTGAGGCTGGCCGGCGCTCTGACCATCCTGCTGTACCCGCAAGTGGGTCGCACCGGGTGGCCGCTAAAGGCCCGGCCCGCCCCGAACGACGACTGGAGCGTCACCGCCCGCCCGCCGCCTCTGCCCCGCCATGGCGGCGACGTCACCGGGAGCCCCGCGCGGCGGGGGTGGGGCCGGGATTCCGCGCCCCGCCTCGCTCCTTCCGCCCGCCTTGCGCGCGCCTGGCGCCGGCCGCCATCTTGTGTCGAGGGGCGCGCTGAGGCGGCAGCAGGTGAGAGACCTTCCCGCGCACCCACCCCCGCCACAGCGGGGCCCGGTCTCCTCCCGACACCCGCAGTGTGGCCCGGCCTCCTCCCAGCACGCTGCAAGTGGCACCCGGCCCTCCCCACAGGTAGCTCTCGTCGTGAGGCCTGGCGCTCCTCCGCCCCTTCATCCCTCAAGGCAGCGGATTGGCCTCCCCTCCGGCCCCTGTGGTAGCCACCTGCCTTCCGTCCTCCCCCGGTAGCCTGCGCTTGGCCTCCCCTCCCAGGCATTTCCCAGGGCCCTGTGACACCAACCTCACCGACCCCCGCCCCCCCACCCCCATCTCAGTAGCAGTCGCTTAGCCGATCCCACTCACCTACCCCAGTAGAAGCCTACCAGAAGGCCTCCCTCACCCGTACCGGACGGAGCTCCTCCTTCCCTGTCATCCTCTGGCAGCCTTCATCTCTCCTCCTCGAAGTGTTCCCCAGCCCCTATCGCAGTGCCTGGCGCTGCTCTTCCCAGCAGAGTGGGGTGTGTACTGGGCACCGATGGCGGGGGGAAGGACCTAGTGTGAGGGATGTGCTGCCTAGGTACAGGGAGGAGGCATTGACCTGCCCTTGTCTGCATAGCAGATGGGCTACAAGGTGCTCCTTCTGGGTGAAGCAGGGCACACACAAGATTGCGCGTTTGGGCACCTCGGGCTTTCTCTGGTGGGGAGGGGGCATGCCCTGCATGTTCATAGTTCTTGGTCAGGATGCCAGTGGAGGGGCTCTCCTTTGGCAGAGAGGGGGGGCTATAGGACTGGACCCTTCTTTCACTTTCCCCTCAGATAACCCTTTTTCGTTCATTGTGTACTTTTCTTCTTTCCTGCTTCTTGCTGTCCACACGTGTCCTGACTGCAGCCCCTGGCTTGCCATCTCCCCTGTGACCTGCACTGTATTAAGCGTCCAGCTCCTGGCTATTCCCTTGGGCTTGCTAATCATGGGGCTCACAGCCTGTTTCTGTCACATACATGAGCTGCTGCAGGTGAGCTTAGCCAGAGTTCATTGTGTGCCACTCCTGGGTGCAGCTGTGGTCATTGTACCCATGGCTTCTGTTCCCTGTAAATTTTAGATTACCCATCTGCTCCTTGTTTTTACCTGGAATGTTTCCTGTATTTTTCACTTCACCCTGTCACAACCCCAGTCCTGTTCCTTTCACAGCTTACCTATCAGGGTCTGGGCTTTGCTGTGGCAGTGTGCATGCTCTAGCTACCTGCTGAAGAAGACTGGGTACAGGTGACTCCTCAGCATGAGCTGATAATTTTGGATACACCTTTTCAGGATAGCCGACTTGGGGGCATTTAGAGGAAAGGTTGTGGCTAATTGTGCTGATACTTTCCTTGCACAACAGTTGTAGTGGGAGTTGGTATTAATAGATCCATTTTTCTTTTCAGCACTGAAGAATGGAGAACTATAAGAAGACCAAAATAGTGGAGAAACCTTGTCCTCTCCCTTTCACTGACCTGCCCCCTGATATTATTGAAATGAAAGTGAAGGATGGGAGCAAGATCAGAAACCTGATGGGCTATGCCATTGGCAAGATGGAGCTGGACTCGGTGAGGCAGATCCTTTTCACTGGCTCGGGCAAGGCCGTCAGCAAGACCATCACCTGTGTGGAAATCATGAAACGAAGGCTCAAAGAGCTGCACCAGATCACCAAAGTGCTCTTCAAACAGATCGAAGAGATCTGGGAACCCATTGTACCCGAGGCAGGCCTTGATGCCTTGACAGTGAAGAGAAACATTCCTGCCATATGTGTCCTACTCAGCAAAGATGCCCTGGATCCTCAGGAGCCGGGATACCAGTCTCCAGGCTCTTTTGATGCCTTCTGGATCGAGACGCTCAAAGCGGAGTCGCAGGGACAGATGAAGAGGAAGCAGGGTGGAGGCAGGGGAGCCAGCAGCACGGGAAAGCACCCTCGGCCTGCCGGAGGAGGGCCAGGGGAGTCCTGTGCCAAGTCCTGAGACGCCAGCGCCGTGCTTCGGTGTAGTTTGAGGGAGCTGCGGAAACAAGCCAGCTCTGTAGCTGGAAAGCTGCTGCGGAACATGGGGGGCTTGCAGAGCTGTGAGGGGAGAGCAGGAGGCATTTACTGTGCCAAACTGGCTGTGATTGTAGCTGGCTGAAACTGCGTTTTGAGGAGTACCCTTGTCAGAGGCTGCCAGACTGTACTCCTTAGCGTGTAGTCTGGGGGAGACAGGAGTTGCTGTCCCCACTTCGGCAAGGGCTGTTGGCATCTGGTCAGCGAGCCCTGGCACAGGGCTGCCAGCTGAGCGGGGCAGTGTGGGGGCAGTCCAGGTGGCCAGCGTGCCAGGCAGGCAGAGGTGCCTTCTTCTGCCCCGCAGAGGGGAGATGGGACCTGACATGGATTCCCCTGGCAGTCACCTGTGTCACCAGAGCTCCCGTGAGTGGGCAGCAGGGCACGGGGGCTGGGCCAGCTACTTCTGTGCCTCATAGTCCACCTGCTGAGCATGTGGGTGGTTGGAATGCAGGCACTGCCAGGATACAATCCTTGTCTGTGATGGTGTGCAGGTAGCACCCTTTCTGTCCACCTTCCACCTCTGGAGCTGGCAGTTACACCTCTCCCTTGTAACCAACCTGAAATCCTGTAGCTGCACCGTTGTCCTGGGGTGGTGGTGACGGTAAGCTCCAGAGGACCCTGTTCTTTCCCCTTTCGCGTCCTTTACAATGCAGAGAAATGGGTTTTAAATAAAGTTTCCTCTTCATGTAACATGAGATTTGTCATGTCTTCCTCATCCCACTGGAGGTCACCCTCTAAGCACTGGTGGTGTTGAAGCTTCTGCTGAAGCTCTGCTCCTTCATCTCTCCGTGGAGAAGATGGGATCTGCTGCTCTCTTGTGACTGTCAGTGGAGCCCAGTATGTGGGGAGGAGGTTTTCTTCCTGCCTGTGCTGCTTGCTAATAGCCAAGAAAAGTCAAGGATGTTCTGTATTCTGTGAAGCTTTGCACTAGTTTTTGTTGTTTTAAACTAGCTAGAACTGCAGTCTCAAAAAGGCTGTACCCATATTACAAATGAGGCAAAGGATGGGGTGTTTTCTGCTCACTAGAGCAGCTCTGGCCAGGACAGCCCCTGTGCCCTCAGCGCTGCCTGTGTTGCCTGCACCTCCCAGGTCACTGCCTGTGTTCATGAGCTCCAGACGGGCCTGGCGCTCTCCTTTGTCAACGGGAAGTGGTACAAATGTTGAAAAGGGGAGTCATCCAAGCAGGAGAGGCAGGGTGGGGGTTACCCATGCGGCCTCACGCCATCAAAGACGAGACTTCACCCACACTTGCCTTGCATAGGCATGAGCTGTCACCAGTGGAGTGCCCACACAGGCACAGTGATAGATTTACACTCCTCCCTGTCTCCTGGTGGTCTGGTTGTGCTCTGCCTCATGGTTGTCCCGGGAGATAAGGAGGGACAGGCACAACCACTCTGCTGTGCTAAGTGCAAGGGGAACCTAGGGACTGGGCCCAGTTAAGCTGATTTATCTTGTGGCTCTTCGCAGCTGCTGCGCCCTTACATCTGAGGAGGAGACTGGTTTCCTTGACTAATTAGCAGATTAGCAATTAATGCCAAGGCGAGATGCTCGAGCGTTTGATCAGAGAACTTCCAGCATGGCAGCAAGGATGGGTTTGTGTACTGTTAAAAACCCTGTTGCCCTAGAGCCGGGTCCTCAGGCAGCCTCTGTAATCCTCATGGTGGTGGCAGCGTTTGTCACATGGCGGTCACAGACCATAGCGTGGTTTGAAATTGTATTCTCAGAAACAGAATTAAGATTCAAAATGGAGTCAAGTGCCGAGGAGATTTATTTGTCCAGCAACAATAAATGCAAAGCAAAGAGAGAGAAAAGAGAAGAAGGAAGAAGGAAAAGATCAGTGCAACAGCTACCACCACAGACCTGCGGCGTCCCAACAGTCAATGGTGGGGAACGTTCCAACTAGTGTTGGCTAGTCCTGCTCCTTTTGTAGATGATTTTGATAACTATTAATGAGTTCTTTAGCTTAACCACACCTATCACCTGGAGGTGGTACATGTGCCCAGTACCGTCTCAATGGGGGTTGCCAGTGGTCTTCAGGCGTCTCCAAACTCCTCACTCCTTCAAGCCCTTGGTCTGGGTGCATGCACAGGGGTAGGTGGCAGCTCTCTGAAGAATAGCAGGAATCCATCCTTCATGAATGAGACAGCTTTCTTGTGGGAAAACAGGAACTTAGAGATTTTTTTTCCTTTAGGCAAGTTTTTTTTTTTCCTTGAGGCACTTTTAGGTCTAATTTGGTGCACTGTCTCTGACACGCAGGGGCAGCAGTGTTGAGCCAAGCCATTCTGTTGGTGCTCAGTTGCTGACACACGTTTAGCGCCTGCTCACCAAACCTGCACTTTGAAGGGTTTTATTTTTGTTCTGCTGTTTCAAATTTGCCCTCGGCTGGCTGCGAAGCACGCAGCAGTGCCGTATCTTCGCCGGGGCTGGTGCAGGAGCAGCTGTCACACCACCAAGCAGCTCATTGGGTCAGCCAGGAGAGGTCCTCAGCTCTCTTGTGGATCTGCTCGTCATTAAACTGCCTCTGTACCCTGGTGTGAAACGCCCTGTGGGGTCAGGCCTCAGGATACATGGCCTCGCTGTGGCTCTTCAGAGCAGATGCAGGTGCTGGGACCTGATCCCTGGAGGTCTCCAGGAAACCCTACAGCTGTGGGAAGAGCACCTTGTGTGCCCTCCAGCCAACTCCCAGGGGTGACACCTCTGCGTCCTTCACCCGCAGCATCCCATTTTTGGTATGCGGGGGCATCTCTGGCTCCAGATAGCAGTTCTAACTCAGCAGGTGTGTGCCATGTCTGCACCTGGAGATGGGCTGTCCTGTGCCTCAGTTTCCCCATTGCACTGGGCAGGAAGAAGCTGGCTATTCCTATTAGACCATTGCTGCCCAGATTCCCAGGCCACTGAATATCCTTAAAAGACCTGTTTCCCCTCCGCCCCTTACTCCACAGACTGTGGCAGTGCCCGTGCACACCCTTGCCTTCCTGCAGTCCCTAAGTCTGATGTCCCAAAGTCTGATGGAGCCAGACTTTTCTCAGTGTCATCCAATGACAGGATGAGAGGCAATGGGTGCAAGTTGGAGCACAAGAGGTTTAGGGTCAACACAAGAAAGAACTTTTTCTCAGTGAGGGTGACAGAGCTCTGGAACGGTCTGCCCAGGGGGGTTGTGGAGTCTCCATCTCTGGAGACATTTAAGACCCGCCTGGATCTGTTCCTGGGCAACTTGGTCTAGGTGATCCTGCTCAGGCAGGGGGGTTGGACTAGATGATCTTCTAGGTCCCTTCCAACCCCTAATATCTATGAATCTATGAAGTCCCGGCATAGCCCCCAACCCAGCCCTGGCTGCTCCATCCTCTGTGTTCACAAGCGCTGACATGCACATGGCTGGGATGCACGTGTGTGTGAAAGTGTGACCACATGTGTGAGGACATCAGGGCAGGCAGGCAGTGGCCCCAGGGCTGGGCAGGACCAGGATGGGCAGGGCAGGCAGACAGACAAGGGCAGCATGGCCCACATGGACAGGGCAGGCAGGGCAGCATTGGCAGAAAGAATCCAGGAATGATGAGCAGAACAGCAGGACAGAACAAGGTGGGATGTACTGGGCACCATGGGCAGGACTGTGCCAGCAGCCAGGACAGGGGTAGTATGGGAAGGGCATTGATGGGCCAAGCCCAACAGGGTGAGGTTCAACAAGGCCAAGTGCTATGTCCTGTGCTGGGTCACAACACCTCCTTGAAACACTAAAAGCTTTGGGGACAGTGGCTGGAAATCTGCCTGGTAGAAAAGGACCTGGGGGTGCTGGTCAACACCTGGCTGAACATGAGTCAGCAGGGTGCCCAGGAGGCCAAGAAGGCCAATGGCATCCTGGCCTGTGTCAGAAACAGTGTGGTCAGCAGAAGGGCATTGATGGTGCCCGTGTGCTCAGCACTGCTGAGGTCACAGCATGAATACTGGGCTGTTCTGGGCCCCTTGCTACAAGAATGACATTAAGGGGCTGGAGTGTGTACAAAGAAGGGCAATGAAGCTGGTGAAGGGTCTAGAGAAGAAGCCTTCTGAGGACCAGCTGAGGGAGATGGGGTTGTTTAGACTGGAGAAGGCTGAGGGGAGACCTTCTCGCTCTCTACAACTGCCTGAAAGGAGTTTGTAATGAGGTGGGGTTGGTCTGTTCTGAGACAAGTAACAAGTGACAGAACAAAAGGAAACAGCCTCAGGTTGCATCAGGAGAGGTTTAGTTTGGACATAAGGAGGTATTTCTGCACTGAAAGGTTGTGAATCCCTGGCCCAGGCTTCCCAGGGCAGTGGTGGAGTCTCCGTCCCCGGAGGGGTTTAAAAGCCGCGTAGCTGCGGCGCTGGCGGACACGGTGCCCTGGCAGTGCTGGGTTAACGAGCGGGCTCGGTGGTCTGAAAGGCCTGTTCCAACCAGGACGATCCCGTGGCGGGAGGGAAAGGTCGGAAAGGCGGGAAGGGCGATTCAGGGCAGTGCGGGCCGGACATGGGCCGGCAGAACGCGCGCCGCCCGGCCGCGCACCCCTCCGCTCACGTGGGCGCCGGCTGAGGGGGCGGGTCCCGATCCGGGAGCTCAGCCAATGGCGCACGACCGCCGGAGGGGCGGCCACCGATGAGCGGGGGCGGGTCCCCAACAAGTCCCGCCCCTCCTCTGTGACGGCGGGAGGGAGCGGGCAGCGAGCGGGGCTGCGGCACCCATCGGGCTGCCCGCGGCGGGACCGGTTCTGGGGTCCCTACGGGCACCGAGCAATCGGTGGCCCCGCTCTGCATCTCCAGCCCGCGCCGCGACCCCGCTCAGCTCACCGGAGACCCCCGTCCGCGCACAGGGGCCCGACGCACCGCTCCTCGCCGGGACCCTGAGCCGGGACACCATTTCGCGCACCGGGACCTGGTCCTGGCAGCGCCTCCTGTCCGCCGGCCGGCGGGGTCCCGGCGGTTCCCGGAGCTGAGGCAGGTAGGTAACACCGGGGCCCCGCGACGGGAGGGCGCATTCGTTGGGACCTGTTGCTGCCCGGTGCCCCGCTGCTGGCCGAGGGCCCCAGGGGTGTCCCGCTGCTTGGCGGGGAGGGGGATTAGAGGTGATGGGGACCCGCGAAATCGGGGCTCTGCCTGACATGGGTAGTAAGCGCAAGAGGGGGCTTCCCCGGCCCCCCACCTGCTGCCCAAAAGGATACGCACCTCGTTCTGGGGTGCAGGACCTCACAATGGGGTGCAGGCAGCAGGAAAACGAGGATGGAGAGAGGACAAGACCTGGGCCAAGGCCACCCAGTGCCACCAGGGGACACCCTGGGGAGAGGGTTTGGGCTGGGAGGACGTGGTGCGTGTCCCGCTGGGGACACTTACAGCTTGTTGTTTCTCACAGGGAGGAGGGATGGCCAGGGTGTGGGGTCCTGGAAAAGTCCACCCAACAGTAGCTGACCTGGGAGCTGCTGCAGCCCCCAAACCCTAGCAGAGCTCCTTGGGTGGCTGCCCACTGGCACCCCAATGGCCCACCCTGAGGGGCCAGAGCAGCCTGTCCCCCTTGTGCTGTCTGTGACACTTTCTCCCTTCCAGGTGCATGAGGGAAGAGTGGGGTCCCCATGTCCCCACTGCCCCGACAGAGGAGCAGAAGCTGAGAGAAAACTCTGATCAGTAGTTCCCAGCGGCACAGTGAAGCTCAGGACACTGTTGCAAGCATCCAACTGTGCCTGGTGACACCATCCTGCTGCCTGCCTGCCCCATCCCACCAGCACCAGCTCTGTCCCCTTTGTCCCCTGCCAATGCCGGCGGGTGGAGGCCACGAGCTCCATCACTCCACTGGCATCCCAAGTGTGGGGCTGAGCTGCAGGCCCCACTTTTTCCCACAGGACAGTTGCAATGGGGGCTTCTCTCTCCACTGGAGCAGTTGTGGCAATTTCTTTTAACTGTGTCATTGCATTGCTCATCCTCATCCTCTTCCTCATCCTCTGCAAAGCCTGCAGGACCCCCTCATGCCCCAAGAAGAGCCCAGTTTCTGATGCAGACGAGGCAAGGAACGAGGAGAAGTACCTGCTGCAACCCTGAGCTATGTGAGGACCAGGGTACCCGGCTGGGCCAAAGAAGTCGTGCCAGCCTGGATGCCTGCGCTGGGACTGGGGTGCTGGACCAGGCATGATGTGAGCAGAGGGGACTCTGAGCTGCTCACAGGGGCCATGATGCAGGGCTCAGCACTTTGCCCAAATGGTTTTGGTGTGTGAAGTCTCTGCAGATGTCCACAACGACCATGGGGATAGAGAAACAGCAGCTGGGGATATGCTATGGGGATAATCTTGCCTGTCCCAGCAGCCAGCAGGCACAGCAGGAGCCTTGCCTTCGAGTGTACCCCATTTTTGGGGACAGCCTGCAGGGTCCTCCTTGATGCTGGTGGCCCAGCTCAGTGGCCACTGCACCTCAGACCTGAGCGGAGCCAGAATGGGGCTCAGAGAGGGGAGGCAGCAGGGCTGGCACGGGCAGCTGTCTCTGAGTGGGCTGGGTGCCCCATGGTGGGGTATGGCTGGGGGGGACCCCAGCAGCGCTGGCCCTGCTGGCAGAGTGGGGTGTTACTGGTCCAGGTGTCTTTGGGGATAGCCCTGGGGTGCTGTGCGCCCCCAGCCTTAGGAGGGCATTTCGCACCTGTCTTGCGCCAGCGGTATGTTTAATGAGCCACAAGAGGATCTGCATGGTCTGTCTGTTCATCCACAGTCTATCCATCATTCCCTTCCAGCATTAGCACCAACACGTCTAGGCAACTGCCCTCCTCTTCACTGGGTGCATGTCCCTGCCTGCCCTACTGCCTGACCTCCAGCAGAGGCCAACCGGTGGGGTTTGGGCTCCCCATGGGCACCAGACCTGTCCTTGCTGGCATCCCCCTCCCTGTTGAGTGCAGCCTGGGACGGCTTTTTGCCGGGAAGGTGAGAGACATGGGGAGATGAAGGCAAACAGCATTGAAAGGTCTTTCAGCCCTATCACACCCCAGGGGGACCACAGTGGCTCTACAGGGAGAGATGCTGGTGTTCTGGCTTGTCCCCAAGCCCAGCAGTTGCATTCCCCTGCCCTGCCTGCAGGTGCTGTGAGTTTTGGAGGGCTCTGCCTTGCCCATTCTAGAGCTGAGCAATAGCCAAGGTCCCTGCTGGCACGGCCACTGCAATAAGGTGGCAGAGAGCTGGGCTGTGCTGGGAGGGACTCTAGCCAGGGTCCCTGTGCAGGCTTGGCCAGGTCTGGCAGAGTCTGTGGTTCTTTCCTGTCAGGTGTAGCTAATGCATCTCTTTGCAGCATTGTTTTTACTAGACTAATAAACCAATCGTAGGACCCAGGCGGTGTCTCTGAGCTCTGCCGAGCGCCTGAAAAATGTGGGGGTGGCAACGTGTCCTTCCTGTCATGCAGGGCTGGGGAGCAGCTGCCCCAGGGCTGGTGGCCCATGTCCCTGCAGGGCTACGGGCAGTTTTCTGGGTTATGGCAACAAGCAAAGACTCACGTCTGTGCCCGCCTGTGGCTTTTAAATGCTGGATGAGAAACCTGGCTGGTTTCATCGGTTCATGCTTGCAGCATGTCTGCCTGGGCTGGGGGCACTGGCCTGTCAGCACAGAGCACTCCCCAGACCTGGTGCTGGAGGCACTGGAGAGTTTCCAAGCCATGGCCTTAAGTTACAGGGATACTTGCAGGGAACACAGGCCAGCTGAGTAGATGCAGGAGATGTGCCACCACCTCTGCCTGGTGGAAGGAGCATCTCTGGCTCCCAATCCCAGCAGCTGTATGCAAGGCTCCAGCGGTGACAGCCCATCCCTGCTCATCAGCATGCAGCGAGGCCACCGCATCTCCTGCTGCCACCGCAGCCACGTAGCAGCTAATCCCTCTGCTGCAAAGTGCCAGAGTGGTGGGAAAGCTCTGCAAACCTCAGTACCCAGCTGTTCCTGCAGCTACCAGCTGGGCAGAGGTGGCCAAGACCTGCAACAAGCCCCCTGGGGAAGAGGGGAGCTGTAAGCATCTCAGAGCTGGTGGCCAGCAGCTGCTGTGATGTGCTGACTGAAGTGATGGCACATCCTTGTCCCACAGCCATGGTGAGGCCAGGGCAGGTCCCCAGCCACTCTCTGGCTTAGACTACCATCCCAAAATCAAGGATGCTGTGTGCAACTGATCCCACAAAAAGCTGTGGGGCTGCATCTCACTGCTCGGTATCTCACCACCACTCACTGTGGGACTGGCTTCCATCATGATGCAGCCCTGAGGTTTTCACCTGTTCTCCACAGGGCTCTCACCTGGTGGAAGCTCAACCAAGGGTGGGGACAAGCAGAGGACTGTGTGGCTCTGGAGACAGAGTGTGATGAGGTCTGCTTGACCCCAGAGATGACTGCACACTGCAGCAATTCCACCACTTCTGTTTATTTGCCCGGGCACAGAGGTGAAGTGTTCCTGCTATGCAAAGAGCGGGTGGCGTGGAGCCGTGGCTTGCATGCCAAGCAGCTGCTGATCAAAGCTGGGCTTGTTCATCTAGCAGCCCCTGGCAGAGCCATCGTTCCTCCCACTCACTTGCCTGCCATGCTTTCTGGATCTCTCACCATATTAAGGAGCTTGTCCAGTTTTGCAATTTCCACTTCAGGACCCTTCTTAACCTCCTGGCCTTTCTTCGCCTGTGAAGAGAGTAAGCAGGGCAAAACTCTAAGCAAGGAGGACCGTGTGGGTGCAGAGGGGTCTGGCACAGGGAGGGCTGCTAGGCTGCTGTGTCCCAGCTCTTGGCTGAGGGTTTATCCACAGGAGAATGCACCTGCCTGTCTCTGTATTTCAAGGCCAAGGTGCCATGAGATGTGTATAGGCCACCATGGGCTGGGGAAGGGTGGAGAGGAAGGGTTTGGGAAGGATAGGAGTGGATCTGTTGATCCCCAGCAACACAAACTGTCTTTTGCCTCTCTCCTCCAGCCCTTCTCAGCCCCATGGACAGACCTATAAGCCCCCAGCTTTTTCCCCAGACTCTGAGGAGGTAGCAGGTAGCAGGCATACACGCCTTCCAGGACAGTTACAGCAATGGAGATGTCCAAACCTCCCCAAATGGTCCCCACTGTGCCCATGACAGCCACAGGAGTGGGGCATGCCCCTTCTGCAACCAAATGGCTTCTTCCAGGAAGGCAGGTGGGTGTTGAGAGCCCCTAACCTTGGGGGAAGAATTGAGTCAGGGCACCCTGGTGGGCTGTTAGCAAATCACTAAGGATCTCCTGACCCAGGACACATCCCAAGAGTCCCACAGGGCAGCCATGTTCCTCACTGCTCACTGCTGTGTCAAACCTGACACATGCCCCAGCATGGGCAGGGAGCACAAAACCCCCAGCATCTGTCCCAGACCTTCCAGCAGCTCCCTCCCTGGGTGGCAGAGCAAGCCACCAGCATTTGGGAGAAATCACACAGTACGAGGGAAGTAAACCTGTCTAGTTCAATCCTTGCTTCCTTAGGAGCAGCAGGAGCTTCCAGGCCTGGTGGAGGATGTGTTCCTCCTAAAGGCTCCAGTGCCATCCAATGCTTCAGGCAGAGCATGTTCCCCACCCTGCTGTGGGCTGCAGCATCAGTATGTTGTTCTCATCAGAGCTTGAGGTCTTTGAGAAAGTGATAACCAGGTTTGGGCTCTCCAGGTACATATTTGGCAGACACAGCTGCAGCAGAGGAATTTTCCAGCCTGCATTTAGCACACGAAGCCCTCCTGCAGCTGAGCATCAACCCCACGGGGGTCCTCCAAAGCAGCATCCACCCAGTCAGTGCATCCTGTCGCTCAGTGCTGCCTTCCACTCACAGCTTCCCTCCTCTTTGCCAGTCTGCTGGCTCTTGCTTTGCTTCTGGAATTAAGGTGGGGAGTGGCGTGTCCCTGCTTCGAGGCTGGGAAGCTCCTCTGTGTCTGCTGTGGCTCTTGGCACCCCAGAAAGGAGATGACAAATGTGGGCAAGCAGGAGGGCTGGTACCCAGTCTAACAGGTGTCCATGGGAGAGGTGGGAGAAGGTCCCCAAGCCTGTGCAGGGCAAGCGGGGGATACCACCAACTGGCCTTGGAGGTAGCCTGCAGAAAGCTGCTGTGCTGGCTCCTCGTGGCATCCCCAAAGCACAGCCGCTGAACAGGGATGCTCTTGGAAGGTCAAGAGAGCAGTAAGCAGCATCTGAGCAAGGAGGCCACCTGCTTTCTTCTCTACCCACTTAGAAAAGATCGATTCTCCCTCCGCTGAAGCAGGTCTTCTAATAGCCCCATGTGTAGCAATTACAAACATGCCTTTCCTTCAGCACTGGGAAGAAACACCAGGGCACAACACAGATAAATTTGTAGGGCTGCCGGGATCTTGCCATGTTTCTCTAGCAAACATGAGCTTTGCTGGAGGTGATGACCACTGGGAAAGAAGTCCCCAGGGGATCCCTGGGCTTCTCCCTCATCCTAGCACAGCACAGCCTTGATAGAACAGAGGTTTTCTTGGCTGCTGGGGGCACAGCTGGGGCAAAAGCAGCCCTGAGGGGAGAATGAGGACATTTGGAAACCCTTCTGCTCCTGAGAGGACAGCCTCACTCTCCTCCTGAGCACTTGGATGACCCAAGGTTGTTTTTATTTACTGAGTCCATCGATTGCATGCTGGGGCAGTGCTAGCTTGTATTAATGCCGCTAAGTGAGCAACGCCCTTTGTGGCTCTGGTCCGGGCACTGGGAGCGATGTTTGTACTAATGGCCCACGTCACAGTCGAGCATCTCTCTGAGCGAGAGCGTTGGGATAAACACAGCTGCTTGGGGTATTTCAGGACTTAGCTATTTCTGCAGAAAAGATGCTTTTCTGTCTGACAGCATTCAAAACACTCCCTTTGGCACCCTGCGCCGCACGCAGCAGCATGCACAGGTCCTTGGGACAGCCTAAGGAGGCAAATGCTTTGCTCAGACATAAAAATGAGAGGCTGAAGACATGTCCTAACAACATACCTCCACGGCCAAGCCCTTTGCTCTCCTCACTGATAGGGTCAGGGTCACTGACACTTTCCAGGTAGTAACACCAGGTCCAGGGGGACCATGTCTGAGTCTTGCTGAAGTCCAGCCAAAGGCAAGGCTCAGATCCCAGTCACTGAGCTGTCCCTAAATCCTCAACTTTCACACTGTCTCAGCTTCTCTGGTGCTTCTGAGCAAGCTGTAACAAAGTCACACGCAAGCCTGTAATGAGCCATAACCAAACCAGAGCCCTAATTTAACGCCACATAACCAGGCAAGCAGGATGACACAGGGAAGGAAAATTATAATGTCCTTTTGGGGGCACTGGAATGGAAAGTTTCCCTTTATTCCTCCATCTGCTTTTCCCGGGGAGCCTGTGTATGCGAGCTGGCTGGGATGCTGCAGGCTGGCTGATGGCACCACCACAGCACTGTGGCATCTGCTTGGATGCACGCAGCAGCTTCCTACAAATCCAGGGGCTTCACCTGCATCAGGCCTTCAAGGAGCAGCCCTTCTTGGAGCAGATCTGTTGCATTTCCCAGAGCACGCATGATGCAGGGAAGCATCACCTCTGTGAGCAGCTGCTGACAGGCTCTGCCTCCTGATGGATGCCATGGGTGGGAAAGGGCACTCATGGGGTTCTGCCACACAGCGTGTAACTGAACCTGTCCTCTGCCTTCATGCTGGCTTACGCTGCATCCAGGGGGCTAATTGGGAGCTGAGAGGGAGCCGGGGCAGAGCATCCCCCCCATGATGCTGACAGATGGAGGTTTGAGGAGTCTACAGAGCTGTCTGTCCCTGAAGAGCTCATCAAACAGGTACTGGGTCCACTCACAGAAGCATTTGCATCGATTTTATCATTAACAGTTCCCAGTATAAGAGAAAAGTGCTCTTGGCTGAAATAGTGATGAGGCATTTGTCAGAAAAGCTCATCTGTAAGGGAAAAGACTCAGCCCTGCTGATGGAGCCCAAGCCCAGTGAGGTGAGATGGCATGGAGGCTCCACTAAATATTGCCATGCTGCTGTGCTCATGGCCAAGTCCTGGGAGTGTCAGCCCCAGCTCTCCCCATGCTTGCACGTACTGAACTCTGCACCCAGGATATGGGAGTAATTCCAATGTCTTGGCAGATGCCTTAATTCCCTAGCTGAACAGTAATTTGCCAATTTAATATAACTCTCCATTAAAGCCATGATGCTGGCACTTTTCAGCATTTTTTTTTCCCATTGGTGGAATAATCATAGAACATCTGCTGTAAGGTTTCGATTAAACAAAGCAAAACATGTTTATGTTTTAAAGCAGCAAGGAAGTCAACCGTGTTGGTGTGAACATAGACAGAAAAGTCCCCATAACTTCCCTGGGAGCAGAGGGGCCCTCCACCCTGCTGAATATCGACCAAGGGGCACAGGCCTGGCTGTGCCTTGCTGTCATCATGACACTGGTAGTCCCAGTATCTGCCATTCTTGATTTCTGGACACGGCCATGCTGGGACAGGATCTGGCCACTTTACAGAGCAGCTCAGTGACCTAGAACAACACATTCTCCTGCAAAAAGAGTTTAAGCTTTTACAGACTGATTTTGAAGGGGGTGAGAAGCTCCTAGAAGCCACCAGGAGGCCTGCCCAAAAATCCCATCCTTATCTTTCATGGGATGGGGCACAGAGCCTGCCAGATCTTTAGAGGTGTGCTTCTTCTGGAGAAGACCTTTTCTTGTTCCTTCTACCCTGATTAGGATCAGGTGAAGAAAGTGATATCTTCAGGGCGTCAAAAACTCCAGGAGTTTTGCTCCTTCATTAGCAAAACACAAAGAGACTTCCCTGGACTTTTTCTGTTGGGAATACCAAGGAAAGCTGAAATCCTCCATGAACACAGCAAAACTTTCCTCACTAGCTCCCTAGATCACCAACCAAATATCAATGGAGGTGTGATATGACCTGAAGCCTTCTAAAACCTACCCTGTCTTGGTCCTGTTGCAACCTGACGCTGTTATATAGCGGGTAAAGCCGGAGTTACGCTGAGCTGGGGGTGATGTCTGTGCAAGGACCACTTCTGGGCTCTCAGGAAGCACATTTAGCAGGAACGTGCTTATCAACTACAGAGAGCCTCTAGTCACACTAGAGCCTGATTTGACAGTGTTGCTTCTGGACCATCAAAGGATTAGCTGACAGACAGGAGATAAGGATTTAGGCTTATTTTGCTACTGTTTGGAAATAAATGACGCAGGAAATGTTCTGCTTGCAGGGAATGAAACCAGCAGACAAGCCCAGGGGATGGCTGGGTTGTTCAGGCATCAGGAGATGCACAGGATCATTGGTCTCAAAGATGCTCATCCCTGCAGCTTCAGCTAAAACCTGTGCTGTTCAGAGGGCAAGAACCTCTCATTGCTCCAGCTCACATATTTGAATCAGAGATTTCTACTAGCATCTGCTCCAGAACCATGCTAAAGTACAGCAGGGCAGACAAGCATTGAGGTCCCAGGTAACCTGTCTTTGCTTGCTGGAAGTCACCAGTGAAGCCACTGGAAACAGTGAAGACACAGCACTGGGATCAGACTGTGGCTCTGCAGCACGTATCTGCCATTAAAGGCATGGGAGCAAAGGTCAGCAATATCCAACAGGCAGAAGGTGCAAAAAAAATGGGATCAGACCTGTCAGGGGTTAGGAACATAGCTGGGAATAAGCCAGAGGGAATGGGGTGACACACAGTGGTAATCAGGGGTTATCAGTATCTAAATGTACCTGCCAGCAGCACACCATGGGGCTGTCTGGCTTACAAACACTCATGGGAATGGGGAGTGATCGTTTGATGGGTAGGATGGGTTATGTGGCAGCAGGGAGAAAATAGCAAGGTCAAATGGAGCAAATTTTGGCACTCCATGGCCAAAAGGGAGCACAGCCATCATCACAGCTTCACGTCTGCTCTGCTGAAGGCCAGCTGGGACCCACCTCACAGTGCTCTCGCTGGGCTAAAGATGCGCACACAAGAGGAGACAAACCCTTCCCTCATGGATCCAGCAGCCTCCAGCAAACCTGTGGAGGAGTCTGACTTTTGTTTTCGTGCTGATTGGTACTGTTGCACAATCTCTACTGATCCTCAGCAAGAAGCTTAAGAAATACCAGGCAGTGAACCTCTGAAGCACGTTGTGGCAAGTTGTGCTAACAGGATTTAATGAAGCATCAACAGTGCTCTCTGAAAGCACTCGCTAGCTGGCCTGATCCAGCTGTATACCCTAGCTGAGTATGGGAAGCTGCCAAATGGTAGAGCCCACCTCCTGGTGACCACAGTGTGGAGCATGGCCACTCAGCCCCAGGTGCAGGGGAGCACAGGAGGTGCAGGACAGGCAAGAACACACTCACCTAAGGGCTAACAAAAGCTTAGCACCGAACTCTTCTGCTTGGGCCACTGACAAAGTAATTTGACTTCCAGTCATGCTGAATGTTCCCTGTTCTTGCTAACTCCAGAGCATGAGCAATGCTTCTTACATACAATTAATTTAGGCACCTAAATATAGCTGTAAGAAGACCACAATTAGCAGCCATGCATGAAAACTTCAGAGAGCAAGGCCAAGCTGAGAGCAGACGGGGCCTGTGGCAGTACCCACAGATCCTCCAAACTGGACATTAAAATCACTTGTTAACTCTTTCTGAATTTATACCAGTGCCAGCCACAGTGGCCCACCCAAACCATGTAAAACTGTTGGTCTTCTGCATTCTCTATATCTGACACTTTCAGGTTCAAACCAGGGGTGTGAGCATGATCCTCAGTTCATGTATCATCAAAATATTACCTTTAAAGTGAAGGGTAAATTTTAAAGTTTGCCAAAGACATTATGGTCTGGAAAAGGCCAAATGAGCAAATATCCTTAACTCTGCCCTGCACACAGATGATGATTAGGAGGCATCAGCAATTGGCTATCTGCTCCTTCCGGAGGTCAGATGGGGCTTTGCCAGCGCTGGGTACAGTCTGGCCAAACTCAAACTGAGCAGTGTGTGTGTGTGTGGGGGTGTGTGTGTGTGAGAGAGATGAAGAACTGCACTGCCTTTGGGCATCATTACCCTCAGTCACTGAGACAAGCTAACAGCAGCCACCTCAAACAAAGCAAGCTGGTGAGATGACAAACTTCTCACAAGGTGCAAGGAAAAGATTTTCAGTCATATCAGTTCATGCATGTATTTAGTGCTAAGCACTGAGAAAAATCATCGTGTGTCAGTGTGTAAGATAATTCCACTCCCCTGAACCACAAAGGATACATAAAAGGTCTGGAGTGGAGTAAAAGCCCAAAAGCTTTTGCCTCCAGCCCAGAGGGGCCCTGGTGGTGCAAACCACTGATGAGATGTCCTCCCTGGGGGACAGGCAGTGCGTTCCCTACCGCCCTCAAGCCCTCGATGCAGCCCTGGTGTGCTCAGACTTTCTGCAGTGCTGCTGGGTTCTTCTGGGTGGGATGGATTGCTTTAATTAGCACTTAGCACTGCTCAGCATGAAGCCCTGTTACCCAAAGTCTGCCCACATGCTGTGCATTATAAAGGCACTGGATGGAAGGGCTAGTGGGGGCATTAGTGTGTGATGTCTTAGCACAGGGATCTCTCAGACCCAAGTGGTGTGGAGGAAAGAAGAAGAAGTGGGTTTTAGTTGAGAATGTCCATACACAGAAACCATTAGCCAGGCAATACTTTGGCTTCTAGCTCAACTCAGAATCTTGCTGCAATTCCAGAGTAACCCAGACATCAAACCACAATGTATCTTAAACAATCCTAAAGATGCCCAGGCTTCCCTGGCTCTTGTGCCTACCAGAAGGGGCCACATCTGCAGTACTTTAACTCAGGCTCGCAACCAAGCAGCAAGAGGCTTGGGCAGACACAGAACCCACAGGTATGTACATACAACTCATCCAAAGGAGCAAAGTCAAGGAGGTGCTGTGGTGGTACAACTCCCTGTCACCTGGTCTTGTGTCACTTGGTACTTGTTGTGATTCCTCCTCCCTGACACACTTCAGGTAAACCTGAAGTAGAACCACACTTCCTGGTAAACCAGACTTATGTCTGGTATGGATTTTGAAAGGTAATGTAGCAGAACACTGAGAACCAGAACTCAAAAGTCTAGCAAGTTCTAAGCCTGCTTAGCTGGCAGAAAGTAGCAGAATATTTCATCATCCAAGTTGGAACCAAATGGAAAAGTACTTGACAAAAGTCAATTATCTCAGACCCTATAAATAGTGATTCTGAGCAAGACACTTTGAGCTCTTCTGTGACCAGCATCTCCCCTGAGCCAGGACACCTCTCAGAACTGTCTGCTGGCAAAGTCAAAGGAAGGGCAGGGCGAATCAACCTTCTTGAAGCTCAATTAGTTTTCACCTGTTGAGGAATGCTGATGCATTGTGAGCATTTGCTCCAAACTTGACAAGAGGGAAGTTTTAACCATAAGTTAGCCTCCAGACACCTCCACACCTACTTATGTGCTTGAATATACATGTTTACCATCATGAGGGTGGGTTCCTGTTTCACCTGATCAAAGTATTTCTGTCTGTCTATATGTGTTTGTATGTTTTGTGTTTATCCACACATATATGATTTAGGACACCCTGTAGTAAATCAGTGTGAAACTTGTAATTCTTTAATTAAGTCACTGTCTGGTTATAACATTATACTGAATCACTTGTTAATCTTTAAATTGGTCAATCACTGAGTGTTGCTAAAAATCAACCTTTTGATTTAACTCATACTGTTAATAAATTTTGAATTGCTGCTAAATCATAACCATGTCAGATGTTTCATCCACAACAGATGCCCTGCAGTTCTCAGGGACCCTGGCACTCTCCAGCTGCAGCTCCTGATGCCAGCTGGCAGGTAGCATCATCGGCCACCCAGCAACATTTCTTTATCACTCAGCATCTCTTTTTTTTTTTTCTTCTCACTTCAGCTTTTCTTCAGTGTTTTTGCACAACAGCTCCGTCAGCTCTTGTGGATTAGAGTTTAATAAAAGCGACCAAACGTGGTCGTGAATATGCAGCTCCTCCAATACTTTGACTCTGCCAAAGACAGAGATTCTGTGCTCTATCTCACAGAGCATAGAATCTCATGGGAGCTCATTCGCAGTTGTATGGACAGTAAATTTTAAAAATTGCAGTGTTTTCCATACCTCTTTCTCGGGCCACCACTGTTAAAATATATCCCCTGTCATCATCTTTTAACTGCCTTAAGGAAATCCAGCTCCCATTTATCTTTTAACATGGCACCTACTTCAAAGCTTTTGTCATGCCAATTTTTAAATACAGCTCATAAAAATATTTGCATAGGAAATGTATTCTTGCTCAGTACTAACATGAGAGCATGTGAATATATTTCACTCTGGATAAATACAAGTACACTGGAAATTGAGTTTTGCTATAAATAGAAGTGAAAATAAATGTCTTCACTCACAGATGCCCCATATTTAATAACATTAAGTGCCAATGGCATGAAAGATGTATTACAACTGATACTGTTCTGCTTACTGAAAGAGCTCAGTCTGCAATTTAATGTCAGGCCATAGAGCTCTCTCTCCCTCTCCCCTGCTCTCCATGACTGCACTTGAACTCAGGGATGCTCCAGAAATAGAACTAGATATTTCAACCATGTGAACAATTGTGTCATCTTGACAACACATTCTCATGTGTAGGTTTCATTTAAATCACAGTGTCACCTGGAGCGGGGCTATGAGTGTTTAGTCCACTAGTCTGCCCTGGTCCACAGTGGGAGCAGCTATTTTTAAATTGCTTCTGACAGATGCTTGTCCAGTGCTTGACCCAGTCCTTGGGGTGCCCAACACAACATGCCCCAAGTGATGGATTGTCACCTTCTGCTCCTATCACCTGCATAGCCATTTCTTTTGAAAACCCCCAGGGATAGATGCTGCAAACCCATCTCCTGGGGATGATGCCAGCATGTCCCTCTCACACCCACTGAAACCCTTTCCCTAAGCCTTTTGCTGCCATCTTACAACGTCAGATCACTGACTCCCTTACCCTGCCATCCCAGGACCTCTTTAGGGGTCTTTTTGTATCTCCCTGCTTCCAGCCTCTCAGCTGGCCACAATGTCCTTCCTGCTTTTCCACTCCTCACATCCTTCAGGCCATGTGCCCCATATTTGAGCTCAGGACTTTGCACTGCTAAGTAGTGCAGCAGGATCAGTTCACATGTCCTGCTCACCCCTCCCTTGACTGTGCTCTCCAGTATAACATCTCTGCTGCAGTGAGGCACTGCTAGCAAGAGATCTTTTTCCGTTCACTTTCTCAGTCAATTATTCCATTTCCTTTCCCTCTCCTTCTATTTTGTCTCCGTCCTCACCAAAGTGCATCCTGTTTACTTCAGACCGTGTCTCCATTTGCCACAAATTAAATGACTTGCACAGCTTCTCTCCACCTGCTGCACAGGAAACGGCCAGGGGAATGATAAATGCCACACAAACACTCCCAAGCCTAGAAACCAGATACATTATTAGTCTGGACTATGTGGGACGTCACACTAAATCACATCAGCTACGACTGAGTTATGCTGCAGCATTCAGATCAGGGCTTAAAAGGGGTCAGTGAGAAGCTGCTTGCAGGACAAGCATGCAAAATCCTGTGGCTAGAGCTGTTGCTTCTCCCCAGGATCTGACTCTTACAGCAGCTGAGGAATCCCTTCCTGCCCCACAGGCAGACAAGGCTCATATGTAACCCACTGCAGCACCCTTTTGCCCTGGGAGCACCTGGTTAGCAGCTTTGCTGGTGTCAATCCTCTCCCAAAGATGGGCTTGGCACAGTGTTGCACTTGGTGAAGGATGCTCATTGCTGACAGTTGGGACACCTCTCTGAGCCCACACAGCCCACAGTGACACTGATGTTTTGTTACACACACCCTGTCCATGTCCACAGTGACCCAACAGACTGTCCATAATGGTCTGAGTAAGAGCTGTACAGAGAAGAAAAGGCTTCACAATGGCCTGACAGCAAATGTGGACTGCATATCAGCTAGAAGCAGACAAGTTAAAACAATGTGGGAGAAAGCCAGAGACATGCTGGAGGCTGCTCAGAGAGTACTCCTCAGGGGCATGGGTGCCTGTGAAGCACCTCACTTCCTTCTGGGAGACACAGAGCAGATCTGCCCTGGTCTGAACAACGACTGCTCTGTGGAAAGCAGCCCTGAGCAGACCTGAATATTGGCTCCCTGGCATACAGCAATGGAGCTGGACCGGGGATGCTTCTGTCCCACCAGCAGACCAAGATTCCACATGCACTGGTGACTTATCCCTACACATGTCTTACTCTGACCCTGCCATCCAGGAGCATGGGGTCTTCCAGGACCTGTCTGCAGACAAATATGAAGTACAACCTGACTAAAAAGCAGATCTAGAGCCATGTTTGGGTAATCTGTCCAGGAAGGAGGCAGTCATTTTAATGACAATCTAGTCTTAAGATGCTGATCTGGCTCCAGCCCAAGTCTTTGTACTAAGCTCCTTGACATCTTTTTTAGAAAAGCATTATTAAAACCTGATTGTTTCATGCATATATTGCTATTTTAATTATAACAGAAGAGGAAGAGAGATGTGAGCAAGAATCATTCTCTCTGATGATAATACATTGCTGAAGAAGTAACTGGCTATGGAAAAAGCCAATCCAACATCATCTATGAAAACCAGAGAGTTGTATTCCTAGTGATTGTCCATGTTGCCAGCAGCACAATCACTGTGTGGCCACGGGTGGCCTCCCTGAACTGCTCTTTGCTTTGAGTCACTGACCAAGACACTGCACCTGAATTAATTTTACATGTTTGCTGCTGCGTCTCTGTTGTACCAAAATGTAATTACTTCAGTGTGATAGACCAGTTAAGCCCATCTGCTCAGATGGCTGCTAAAACTAATGGACCTTCTTCGCTACAGAGTATTGCAAAATAAAAGCAAGCTGTGAAGAAAACATTGTAGAAGTCATTTTGGTCCTTAAGGTAAGCACTTCCCAAGATAATCTCTCCATCGCTCAGCAAGGCCCCATCAGTACCAAAGATGGAACAAGGTTAACCAGCAGCTGACAGTGGACAAATTGGCAGAAGCAACTACCTGACAAATAATTGTGGATTTAGGGGCTAGAGGGAGACTATTAGCAGAGGTCAACTGAAGCTGATACACACACCTAACACTAAATGGACAGATCTGTTACATTAAGAGAATGGTGGTACAAAGCCTGTCACCTTACTGAAGTTGAAAGCCTCAACAGACAAGAAAACATCCTGATCCTTGCTCCGCTCTTTGTGCTGCTGGAGTTGGGACAAAGGGATGTGCCTGGGGCAGAGCTGCTAGGTGAACAGCCAGCATTTGTTCTGGAGGGCCCTTGGAAGAGGTGTCTCAGCAGAGATCATGTTATATTTGTATACCATTTTTGTCTTCAGATTCCCCCAGCATGGTCAGATCATCATCTCAGGACAGTCAGCTCTTCCCAGACTCTCCTGTCTCTGTTCTGATCTCAGCCCATGCACAGTTCCTCCTGGTATCATCTTAGTGTGAGGAGCTCCCTGAAACCCAGACATGTTATCAGGCTGCAGGTCTGGGAGGAAGTAACAAGGACTGAACAAGAATCTGGTGCTATTTTGAGAGTCCTTAAGATGATAAACAAATACATTCTTCTCTACCAGCATGGGAGAGATGCCTACAATGACCTAGAGGAATGGTGGAAGCAATGGCTTTGGAGAAATAATGTTGCCTTACCCTCCTATATCCCACTGCTTCTTCCACAAAACAGCTAGCCCTATGGATCCTGTGGGTAAAGTGCTATGGGATGCAGACCCCACAAATACCAAGACATGATGGCTTCTCCAGAATTCTGCTCATCATGCTCTTCCCCCTCACTTGCGGGGGAGTGCTCAGAATCATCTGAGAGCTGGATGAACTGCAGCCCAGCAGGGGATGAGCCCATTGGACTGCTGCATGCCTGGCACGCCGCAAGTGCCTCAGCATCAAGAACAATCCTGAAAAGAGATATTTTCACAGCTGGCAACAAAGCAGGAAACAAAAGAAAGATAGAAAGGGACCACTTGTACTCAGAAAATTAAACCCAAATTTAATTCCAGTAATTATACTTTGACTAACATCCTATTTGCCATAAAGATGCATAAAATCCCTAAGTGAGAGCTGCAATTGCTCCAAAAGTGAGAAGAAGGTAACTGGGGAAATAGTGTCAGCCTCTCCTTAGCCTGTAAAATTCTTAAGAAGCCTGGATTATTGGGAATGGTTATCATTTGTAATTTAACTTCCCCAGTAACTGTCTTTAAATGAGCCAGAAATCCAGTGAGAGCAGCAGAAAACCTGTAACAGAGCTGATTGATTCCAGCAACCCCTGATTTAACTATAGACAAATGCAATGTTTCCTGTATTGACCATCTGGGGCTTGGATGCTATTGTGGCAAACACAATACGAGCCAAACTCTCACATTGCTGCCTGCTGAAATCACACCGTGTTGCAGGCATGGGATGACTGACCAGATCGGGTTTATTAATGTCATTCTGAGACTCTGGATCTCAGGAACTTGGTCTGGGTTCTGTACCAAAGCAGGATCAAGCATATCTAAGAACAGCCCTGGCAGATGTTTTCAGTACTTTGTGAAGATCTTCACTGAATTCACCTCTTTGACTTCAGTCCATCTCTCCAATGTCCCAAGGGCATGTGGAAATCTGATGCAAAGTCTTCCAAAATCCTCATGACTCTTCATGCCATCAGGCCCCCTCAAGACTTTGTAAGTGGACTCTCTCTGCTAGATCATCCAACGAATGAATGGGAAATATGAAATGCCAGTGAGGACACCAAGTATCCCTCCAGAATAAATCCAGAGACTGCTCTGAGATATCATCCAGTTATCCCACTGATAACTGCTGTTCTGGGGGAATTTTTCTGCTTGTTACTCTTCACACTTCTAGTGTAACTTTTGTAATCTTCTGGCTTAGTTCAGCCATGCAGCTGCCATGCGGATCAGCATAAAAAGTTCAAAGCAAGGCACATGTACAACCAGAGAGGAAGGTTCTGTTGGGGGAGAGAGGTAAAGCCAAGGGTGGCTACAGAAGCTGATGATGAGAACCACACTCAACCCCTGTGCAGTGCTATGGCACAGCAGTAGCAGTCTAGTAAGAAGCCTAAGTGTTTGATATTTACAGTCATACAATAGTAAAGATTCAGCATATTTTCTCCAGAAATTTGCAACACAGAAGGCAGCACCAAGCCAGAATGTGCTAATTAAGAAACTACAGGTGAGTGTTAATAAAAGAAGCTTTGGGAGGTGTAAGGAAGCAAAGGGTAAACCCATCTCACCTCCTGTCACTGCTGCTATGTGATGCCACATCACATAGTGGAAAAAAAAGAAAAATAGGGAAGAAAGAAATAAGATAAAGAAACAATGGCTGTGCTGGCTCAGTGGTTCTGTTCCCTGCTCCTAGAGATGAAAAACAAACTGTAAAACACTTTAATTTTCAGCTAACGGATAGGAGTGTTCCAGTTTCACCTATGGAAATGGAGGAAGAAGGTAGTTTAAGGAATGACCTGAGATGTTGATAAAACCAGACTGAGTCCAGCAAAGACTACTATGATAGTTGAGGGCTGAAGGACTTGCACGGAGGAGATGCTAGGGGTGCTGGGCTTGTTCAGCCTGGAGACAAAACGGTTTGAAGTGACCTAACAGGAGCCTCTTGGCACTCAATAGGAAGAGATCAAGAAGACAGAGATGGGCTCTTTAAAGGGTTGCAAATCAGAAGAACAGACATAAACAGGGAAGAATTGAATGTAATGTAAGGGTTTTTTTTCCCACAGTGACAGTCAGCCACTGGAAGAGGGCTCCAGAGAGGTTGTGGAATTTCAAGTTAAGCCTAAGACCTGAGCAACCTTGTCTGATCTCAGGTGTGACCTAGCTTTGAGCTGGAGGTTGGACGAGAGATCTTTCAGCTTCCCTGAAATGAGGAAGCCTGAACATGCCCATGGCTTTGTGATCCCAGGATAATAATCACCATCTAGTGTAAACCAAAGGATGAGTTTTGCAGGTCTACCCTACTCTGACGTGCTCTTGTTGCAGACAGGTTTTCTAAGCAAATGTTCTCTTAACCATGTATTTGTCATGGTGTTGGGACTGGTGCGAGAAATCCAGCCCTCAGAAGGGCATTTCACAGCCCCTGGAAAATGCTCGCACACTGAAAGAAGGGAAAAACTCCTCAGCATCCCCTCCCAAGATATCCAAAGGTCAAGGAATCCATACAGACTAGTTTGACTGTTGGCATTAGAGGGGTAGAGGAAAAAGGTATCCCAGGAAAAATGACAACCAGGAAGCACTGGAGAAAACACACAGAGGATTGGAATCTGAGGCAGATAGCTAGAAGACCAAGGAGGAAGCTGGACTATGAGTTCTTGAGAGATGGCACCACAGGGATCAGAAAGTGAGAGCTGTTTTCCTGTGCTTTTTGACAAGTGGGAAAGCTCCAACCTGACATAAGACAGGAGTTTTTATGATCCCAGGCATGTGAGTCAAATACATCTTTTCCCAGTAGGCTTACTTCAATGGCAGAAAGGGGATAACATTGATTTAATGTTGACCCACGGTCACTTTTACTGCAACACCTTGTTGTCTCTCAGTGCTGACAGTTTTTACACATTAACTAATAAGCCAAGAAAACTGAAGAGATCAAGAGTTTATACATCTCTTCATACACAGCAACCTGGCCTCTTCGAAGCTGTGATGACCTCTTTATGAAATCTGAGAATCAATCTCTATAACACTGCCCATCAATCCCCAATCATTTAATTAAGATCAAAAGCAGAAGTAGATTTAATGTCTGTTAAGCCCAGAAATAACCATGCATACAGCCTCTGACAGTAAACTCATCACACCAATTACTTCTCTTGGAACTAAAGCCTATCTTTCAGTAAAAGACAAAGAGTTTTGAACTGAAGAAATTTGAGGGATGCAGGCAAGCTAGTGCTACATTCAATATGTTTGCTCTAGTGCTTGTTTGAATTTAGGCAGTGGCCAAACCCCATTGTATCTCTTTCTGCTAATTTAAAGCACCTTCCATCACATCTAATTCCTTCCTATGCAGTTGCTTTTAGGCTGAGATCAAGTTATGGCTTGATTTATTTGTGATATCCTAAAAAGCTCCATGAAGTTATGTTTCACAGACTTTGGATCAACCCTCTTGCTCTTTTCATACTGGTTTGGCACTTTTTATCAAACACCTCCGCTGAAGTGTCAACCCCAGCTTTGTGCCCTGCATCTGGTGATGGATCTGCTAATGCTGCTGCCAAACATGAGGTCCTGATTTGATTCCAGCTCTGAGTTACCCCAGTGAGGCAGCCTAGACTCCATGTTTGGCTCAGTGTTCCACTGCCACACTGGGAGTTCATGTTTTCCTTTATAACCTTTAAGTCTCATTCAGCATCTCCAGTTCCAGGATGCAGCCCCAGAGCTGAGAGGATGATTTGTGTAAGATTTATATCCATTTCATCCCACCTTGCTTTTGACTGTTTGCTGGTGGACATTGCTAAAACAACACTGTGGTACTGAGCCATCTGGGTTGGCCTCTGAGACCATCTTGCTGACAGAGTTATTTACTTGGCAACAACACATCTGACACTGACAGAACTATCATCAATAGCTGGGTCATGAAAATACCTTGCTGAACTTTGCCAGACTCATCTCTATCAGGCAGCAACCCCTGCCTATAGTTACCTTTAAAGATCTACTGGTTCCAGCTCCCTCTAGCTGAACCCATGCAGGTTTTATGAACTGCTTTTTCTTTTAAATGGGGCATTTATTTTTAAGAAAAAGTTCATGTTGAACCATTCTTTCAGCCTACAAATAATATATTGCAACAGGTTTATCACAGGCCTGAGCCAAACAGCATTTGCCAAGCAAGGCTGAAAGCCCATGGAGTAATAAGTCCACAGGAGGTCTCATGCTGATAGACAAGCAATTCTTTCTGAAGCAAGGGAAACAGCTCAATTGCAATGTTTAAGTTTTCTCTAATTCCCTTAACTGCACCACACAGTGTGTGACACTTCTGCAGCACCTTCCAGCCCTGTCCACTCAAGCCTTTTACTAACTCAGGGCTTACTCACAGGGAAGCAGGGAGGACAAGGTATAGTTAGTGGTTACTCTGCAGGCTGTAGAAAGCAAAATCTGAAGCATGGTGACACAAGTTGTACCTTCTCCAGTGGACCCATGCCAGTGACTCTAAGCTGTGTAAGGGGCAGGGACAGAGAGGAGGGGAGAAGTCGTTGCCTCACTCCTGGGAAATCCAGCTCAGCCTATGACCACAGAAGTCTGCTTCAGAGATAAATGAACAGAGGGGTGAAGCTTTCTCTGCCAAGCTGTCTCTCCTTCTTCCTTTGCAGGTAGGCAATGGTGGCATCCCATTTTCTTGTTGCTTTTCTGAGACAGAGATCAGACTAACCTTGACTCAAAATGAAGATCCGACTGATTGCCGAAGATCTTGCCTACTGCACCAGCCTCTCAAAAATCACATGTGGCAGCACATCCCTGGCTATGAGCAAGTTGTAAACACCCTGAAGAATGAAATTTCCACACACAGGCAAGCAGCAAGCATGTTGGGAGTTTCCCCTGACACTGCAAAAGGGTACAGTCTTTGTCCCTTGCAGCATCCCCAGGATTTCTGTTCTCAGAAACTGCTCTTCAAGCTATCCCTGGGTCTCCCCATTGCAGCAGCAGGAGCCAGACTCCTTTCTTTTGCTGGTGCTTTGGGCTGCAAAATCCTGTGAGGCTGGGCTGAATGAGATGGCACCTCCACAACCCTGCCTTTGGCCTCATGGCAGTGGATGAGAACAGCGTCCTCAGGCTGAGCTTCCCTTTTCTTTCTGCAGCCTGAGTTTCCCAACCTCTAGATTACAGAAGACATTTGGGATGCAGTGATTTTAGAGCACAGCTTTTCTTCTTGAACAAGCAGTTGTAATTGAAACCCAATTCATCAGCCTTTTGCCCTGCTCTATTACAAACTGTAATTGTGCAGAAAAGCCTGGTGCACTTCTTTGTTTTTTTCTTTTTTTTTTTTTTTAATGGCATGAAAGACACTAAATTATTAATTTCCTACACTCACAATGGATGCCCTTTGGTTGCCCAGCCCAGATAAAATTACACCCTTTGAGTTCCTTTTCATGGCTTAGCAGGTTCCTTCAATACAGATCAAAGCAGGAGGGCTAATCCTGGAGAGGGATGAGCATCTTCCAGCATCACACCTTCATTTGCAAAAGCAGTTTCTGGTCATTCTTGTTATAGTGCCCAAGTTCTAACAGCAAGTCAGAGTCACAGAATGGCAGGAGCTGGAAGGGACCTCAAGGAATCATCTAGTCCAACCCCCTTGCCAGAGCAGGTTCATCTAGAACAGGTTTCACAGAACCATATCCATGTGGGTTTTGAAAGTCTCCAGAGAAGACTGGCTTGTAAAGGCACCTTTCACCAGTCCTCAGGGTATCACAGGTGATACCAGCAAACAAAAGGGAAGATGTCTGCTCTGGCTGTGCAAGGCAAGGGTTAGTGTGTAGCCAGACGGCACAGGCTGGCAGCAACAGGCAATACTTTTTATTAGCTTAGCTAATCTATATCTGGACAATAAAATACAAGCGTTAGGGAACATGCATTTCTCTTTTCTTCCCAGGTATATTTGTTTGCCTAATAAAAGGGGTTGTCTGTGCCCACACGTTTTGGCTTGCTTATGATGTTTGAGATCATCCTGGACAAAACAGCTCTGTCCCCTGGGGAAGGCAGCTGTTTTCACATCGGCTTGACCTAATGGCCTTAATCTGAAGCACTTATCTTGGGGAATTTCAGAGAATGACAGGAACCAGAAAGCTGAAAAGGGTAAATGCAGTAGCAGTCCTATAAAAAGAGAATCACAGACCGTTCAGTATAACCTCAATTTTCAGAAGATGAGTGAAACAAGCCAACAACCTGTAAATGCCTGCAAGAAGATGTATCACAGCTGTATTGGGTTTGCACAGCAAAGTTTTGGTAGCAGGGGGGGCTACAGGGGTGGCTTCTCTGTGAAGTTGCCAGAAGCTTCCCCTATGTCTTACAGAGCTTATGTCAACCAGCTCCAAGACAGACCTACTGCTGGCCAAGGCTGGACATCAGCGACAGTGGTAGTGCCTCTGGGATAACATATTCAAGGGGGGGAAAAAGCCTGGCACAACAGCAATAGCAGCTGGAGAGAGGAAGGAGAACATGTGAGAGAAACAACTCTGCAGACACCCAGGTCAGTGAAGGAGGAGGGGGAAGATGTTCCAGGCAGCAGAACAGAGATTCCTCTGTAGCCCGTGGTGAAGAGCATGGTGAGGCAGGCTGTCCCGTTCAGTCTGTGGAGCTTAATGGTGGAGCAGGCATCCACCTGCAGCCTATGGAGGACCCCATGGAGAGGGAGAAGCCCATGTTAAATCATATTTGCCAGAAGGACTTGTGACCCCATGGAGGATTTGTGCTGGAGCAGTCTGCTCCTGAAGGACTATACCATGGGGAAGAGATCCATATTGGAGCAGTTGGTGAAGAACTGCAGCCCATGGGAAGGACTCATGTTGGAGAAGTTCATGGAGGACTGTCTCCCATAGGAGGCACCCCATGCTGGAGCAAGGTAAGAGTGTGAGAAGTCCTTCCCCTGAGAAGGCAGCAGCACAAATATCATGTGATGAACTGACTGCAATCCCCATTCCCTGTATCCTGGTATCATTGGAGGGGAGGACATAGGGAAAATTGGGAGTGAAGTTGAACTCAGGAAAAAAGGAGGATCATGGAGAAAGTAATTAGGTATTTTTAAGATTTGTATTTATTTTTCATTACCTTATGCTGATATGCTTGGTAACAAATTAAATTAATTTCCCCAAGTTGAGCCTGTTTTGTCCATGACAGTTAATTGGTGATCTCCCTGTTCTAATCTTCATCCATGAGCCTTTCATAACATTTTTTCTTGCAGTCTAGTAGAGGAAGGGGAGTGACAGAGCAGCTTTGGTGGGCACCTGGCATCTAGCCAGGGTCAACCTACCACAACAGCTAACATGGATTTGTACTAAAAAAGTCATGCTGAGCCAATCTGATTTCTTTTTGAAACAAGTTCATAGACCTTGCAGGTCTGAAAGAGAAATAAGTCATTAATCTCAACTTTAGGAGGACTTTGTCATTGCTTGTCTTGATATTTTCATTTTCAAGAGAGGCTTAAGATCTGTATAAGTTGGGTAGAAGCTGGTAGAACCCAGCCAAGTAGCTGTACCCAGAGCTGTCATCAAGGAATATTGTGCAATGCTCATGGCTGCATGGTCCAGAGGGGTTCTGGGCAGCAATTCCATTAGTGCTTGGACACTGGGACAGATGGGAGGACTGCAGGTGTCCAGGAAGGCAGGACTGGTATTTGAAATTACTTTTCTGGACTACAGACATGACCTGGAAAACCTGTATGTGATTTACCAGGGACAAATGCAAGACAATACGAGTGAGAAGGGACAATTCCCTGAACAAATACAGGATTGTGAAGAGGGATCATTCTGCCATCAGGGCTGGGGCTAGAGGGATGGGGCCTGGATAGGACCTGGCACTCCTGTGATGCTGTGAAACAGTCAGCTGTTCCACCATAGAGAAACAGAAGCATCATGGCCAGGCATATGACAGGATCACTCTGTGTCAGGGAGGGCAGTAGGAGACCAGCACCCAGAGGACAACATGCAGCATGGGCATGGCTCAGGGGATGTAGGCTGGGTGATAATGAGAAAGAGATTTCAATCCAACAGGCTGGAGGTGGGAAACACAATACTGCCCAGGTGGGACAGGCTTCTGCACTGGCCAGGACCCCACAGTATGTGAGAAGTTCAGATGCCTCCCTCATTGGAAGCAGTGGGAGGGATCACAGGTAGCTCCCTATGGGAGTAAGGGAGAGCAGGGGATGTTTGCCTCACATGGTTGGTGTCCGGTATCCCATCTTGCAGAAACAGCCAGGGAATTGGAGCATAATGGCCTCCTGCCAGGAGACGCTTGGAGCTGCATTGATTGCAGCTGTGGCTGCATCTCCCACAGCCGGAGGGTCTTTAAGGCAGCCCCTCTTCCCTGCTTCACAGGTTTCTTCTCTTCCTTCTCTCTATGGGATATCCTTTTGTGTCAGCTCCATCACCATGAGCAGAAAGACATTTTATTCATCGGTGATTTCCTTCCTGTCTCTCATTTAAACAATTCCCCATTGAGCCCATCAAATTAACCATCAAATTGGGTAAAGGCTATTTATTTGACCTGCCTTCTGGCACAGGTGGCTCCTTTTCTTTCAGGGAAGACTGGTAGGTGGCATAGCAAGAGTTGGGGAGTGGCTTGGCAAGGTCTGGGAGTAGCACGGTGGTTTCATCAGGGCATGAAGGGGCAGGAAGGTCTATAGATCAACACACTCAGTATCAGGAAACATGCAGGCAAAGTTTGCAATTGAAGGTTATTTTAGAGCAATGCCTCCAGGATGCATTTTTACAACAGCACAGACACAATCTCCTAAGCAGGGAGTTGCCCTCTGTCTCTCTCTTGGCAGCCTCAGCCCTTTCCAACCCAGGCTGACTGTTCGGGGAAGGCTGTGTCAGGCAGCAGGTCAGGAGGAGTTAAAGGGATATGCCAAACCTCAAGCTGTTCCTCTGGCCCTTTTAGCCACATCTCTTTCTATTCCATGTCACAACAAATGTCCTGCCTTTGTCACTGCATCAAATACCACCAGGCTGTGCGACAAGAAATGCTACTCCAGAGTGCCCAGACCATGCCCAAGGACAAGGTATGTAATATCACAAGCAAGGAAAAGCTGAAAAGCTTGAAGAAGAGTAAAAGCTCACCTTCCTCAGGCTCTGAGGCACTGTCAGGTTTAGTGAGACAATGCACAAACTTGAGGAGGATGGGTCTGGCAAATGAAAACCTGTGTCTCATTTGCAATCTCTGTCAGAGTCCTCAGGTACCCCAGACACTTCACAACCATGAGCTGTTGGTTACATTTTTGCACCTAAATTGCACAGTCAGCACAAATGGAGGCCAAACCAACCCCTGCGGATGTGCAGATCCAACAAGGAGCAGCTCACCTGCTGTCCCAGAGTCCAAGGGCTCTGCATGCTTTGCTAGCCAGGACACCTGTGGGACACATACTCCTCCCTGATCATTACATGATCCAGCTCATTTGTCTCTTCCCTCATACTACTGACTCTTCCCTCTGCCCTTCACCAGGACCTGCACCTCATTCTCCCTTTCTCACTCCTCTGTCTGCCAGCATGGACAGCTGAAGGACAGCACAGGACCAAGGTGGGATTGCTGGGTTGGAGTTGTATACACATTACTGCTCTGTCTGACGGTTGTGTGTAAGCAACTATTGGTGACTTGTTCCACTTCTTAATTATCACCAGTACTCCAGGGACCTGGTTGTCCAGCTTAAAATTTTGGGCTTGATAGCCTTTGACATCCAACCATCTTCCTGTGATTGACAAGGCAAGTAGGCAGGAGAACCTGACAGACACTGGTGGGACAAGGTCATCAGTGTACTGCAACATCAGCACATCTCCTGAGGTGTGACTGTACTGTATGTGTCCCAAGAGCAGTCAGCAGAAGGGATGCACAGAGAGGAGAAGCAGCAGGAGAACAGATCCACAGTGTCTGGACAACTCTCACTTGCATACTGTGGCTCACGGGGAGATGGGTATCTTCATCACACTTTAACATGGAGAGGAGCTACACCTCACCTAAGGACATGCAGAGTCCAGGTCCAGGACAGGGTTGCATCCATCCCATTCTCCACCTGGGTCCATCTCAGGCTCCAGCTACTGCTTTGCACCATGTCCTCATGAAGAGCCACGGCCTTGTCCTTCAAACGCACCCCGGGGCTCAGGGGCTAAGCTAACAAGATTTCCTCTTCCACACCCCTGCAGAAAAGCCAGTGCTCAGGAATAGCTGCACTCCTGAGAGCTGCTTGGGGCTCGCTGGCAAAAAAAGCAGCTCACCCTCAGATGACCTGGAGGATAAGCATCAACATTGCCTCTGTCAGCAGGCAGTCTAATGAGTTATGGCAGGGGGCTGAGCACCAAGTAGTCTCTGCAGGAGATGCTGCTGGCTGGCAGACCTGCTCTCACACCCAGACATTGCTGGGAGAATCAGGCTCCCCAAAAGACTTCCATGCTGGCTCTGCCAAAGGCATGCTTTGAAAACAGTCTGTTCCCCTGGGGATCTCTCTGCCTTTACACTAGGGCTGCTATTCAGGAAAAAAACCCAAACAAGTGGTTTCTCAGGATACCCCCACTTTTCTGGAAGGAATTTAAGTCACGTGCATAGAAATGAATTCACAGAGGATGGCTAAAGAAAGAAACAGGGAGGAAAGGCAAGCCAAGCAGAAGGCGAGGCTGGGTTTGCTGTGTCCACTCCTCAGCTGCCACAGCACTGGAGAAAGCAGAGGCTCCAGCTCAAAGAGAAGCTGTGCAGCTGGACAGGCATATTCAGGCAATTGCAGATCCAACCAAAATGCAAGTACTTGGAAGATGTGAAGCAGGGCTCCTGCTCGTGTATTAGGCATTTTGCAGGACAAGCAGCAATGGGGTCACTGGACTGAGGAGGAGCAAAGGAGGATTGGGGAGCTCCCCTGGGGCTTGGGGAGCACTAGGATGGTGGGGACCAAAGTACAGACACAGTCTGTTCACAAGGAAGAGGACACAGAGCTTGCAGACAAAGCAGTTATTGCAGCAACATAACTGTGCTGGTGTGGAGAAATACAAGGGAAGGAGTAAAATAAGGAGACTCTTAAAACCATTTTTCTTGCCTAAATTCAGGTTTTTGTTACTCTTGAGTATCCAGAATACAGCAAATCCAATGGATACACACCTGACTGATGTTTAGAGAGGGGCATTTAGCTCAGTGATTTGACTACCATCACAAATCAAATCCTTCCAAGCACTTTTTCCAACCCCATAGTATTGCAAAATGAGCAGTCTTGCATCACTTTCAAACATGGGAATGCTTTTTGTTACGCAGATCTTCAGAAAAGAAACTAGAAGGTCAAAGCCAGTCCTCCTGGCTTTCTCAGTGTCCCCCTGACAGCACAAAGCACCTCCCAGAATGAGACTTGCACTTTAGAAATAATTTATAAGTACTATTGTATTTTCTTAAAATGCTACTTTTTCTTGCTCTGGTTGCCAGTGTTTCCATTTAAGGTACTAACACACTTCATCCTGACCACCGAGAATTTACTTCAGCTGAAAGTAACTTGTAAATATGTTGATGTTGCCTCTCCACCAACTGACAAAGACAGCAGTTATAGAAAGTGACATTACACAACAAAAATAAGGTTGAAGACACATGGCTAGGAACAGTGAAAAGAAAAAATAAACCCAGCTCTTTGACCTTGAGGTTCAGCAATCCTGCCATTACATAGAGCTCTCTTGTCCCTTTGTCTGATGCAACCCAGATGTTATTTCTCCAAAAACCAGGAAGACTGATAGAATGAGAGAAGATTCAAGACCTTTGGATTTGCTGCTGGTTTGTTTGGGTTAGTTCTCTGAACAGTGCTGGTGTATAAGGTTGCTACATCTCTGTCCAGGATTCAGAACTCATTGTATCTGTGGTGTGACACTTGTGGACATCTGGACTTGTGCTGTAGAGCTACTGTCCTGTGCACAGTGGATATGTCCAGGGTCTCCAGATAAATAAACAAAGGCATCAGTTCTACCCAAGAAGGCATGGAGCCTCCTGGCATATGAACCATCTTCTATCCCAAAAAAACATCTTTCCAGGACTAAACAGTCCCCTTATTTTACCTCACACAATGCTAGGAGACATCCTGGTGTGAGACAATGGAGAAAGAAGAGATCCTAAGGGTCTTTCTATCCTGAGGGTCTGTATTTCTGATGATGGGTCTTCCAGCACAGTGCAGGGCAGGGAAGTGTGGTGGGGAAGGAGCAGGTGGAAGGGGCAGGGGAGCCTGCTTTTGTCAGTCCATGTCAGTATTCCTTTCAGGAGATGTCAATTTATACTTATGAGTCACAAATCTGTGTAGCAAAATGGCTGCAGGGCACAAGCAATTCTGCTCACACCCTGGCAAGCTGCACACAAACAATACTGGGGTCTTGCTGGTCTGAGCGTGTGCTAGGACCAAGAGGAACTGTCAGAGCAACCATTTCCAGCCCCTCCTGCTCCAAAACAGGCTTAGAACAATCTGTACCTACAGATGTGTCTCTAAACTACTCTTCTTGAAGGCCTCCAGCACTGTGTTTCCTTCCCATACCAGGGAGGCAATGCAGGTGCATATGTCCTTACAGAGCCTACACGAGTGACACAGAAAGCTGCGAATGGGCAGAAATAGGGTTTCAAGAATCCCTGGCCACACCTCACAGTGTTCAGATATTCTCCTAGCAGTACCAGAGAGCAGCTATCTGCAACTGCCCTAAATAACAGGGGAGAGACTGACAGGAAATCAAAAAGCATTTGCAAATCTCAAGGAAGCAAAGTCATCAAGCTGCAGGTCAGTTTTTTATCAGATTCAAGCTTATTGGTGTGTGCCTACTTATCAGGGGGCCAAGCTTCAGCTGGAGGAGGCAGTCCTGATGTAGGCAAGGCACAGCAGTACTCGACGCCAAATTCCTCTAGCTCTGCTTGTGCTCTGAGCTTTTGGGTCACTGCGCAATTAGCTGGCCCTGAAGAGATGCAGGGAAACAGGCACTGCTTGAACAGCACAGAGGCAGCTGTGGGAATCTCAGCAAGAGAGAAGCTTTTGCACAGAAACAGAGGGACTAGGAATCACACCACTAGAAAAGCAAGACCTGAGCTGCTTGAAGAGGAGAGGTGAATGATTTTCTCTCTGACAGAATGATACCACAAGAGAGCTGTTGAAATAGAATTTTTGGGGACAAAATGTACTTCTCTCAGTGCTGAACCACAAACCAGTAAGGGACTGGCATGACCTCAGAGAATTACAGAATGGCAGATGTTGGAAGGGACCTCTGGAGATCACCTTGTCCAACCCCTGTGCTAGAGGAGGCTCGCTCCAAGCAGGATTGCATCCAGACAGGTTTTGGATCTCAATAGAATAGGGACTTCAGAGCCTCTCTGGGCAGCCTGTTCCAGTGCTCTGACAGACAAAAAGGAAGGAAGTTTTTCTTCATGTTCATAGAATCATAGAAAGGCTTGGGTTTGAAGGGACCTTTAAAGGTCATTTAATCCAACACCCCTGCAGGGAGCAGGAACATCTGCAACTAGAGCAGGTTGCTCAGAACCCTGTCTAATCCTGACCTGGAATGTCTTCAAGGATGGGTCTTCTACCACCTCTGGTAGAGCAACCTGGACCAGTGTTTCAACATCCTCAGTGTAAAAATGTCTTGCTTATATCTAGTCTAAATCTACTTATTTTCGTTTAAAACCATCATCCCTTGTTCTATCACAACAGGCCCTGCTAAAACATCCTTCCTATCTTTCTTACAGTCCCCCTTCAAGAATGGAAAGGCAACAGTAAGGTTTCCCCAGAGCCTTCTCTTCTCCGAGCTGAACAACCACAACTCTCTCAGCATTTTTTCAAACAAGAGGTTTCTTCATAGGAGAGGTGTTCCATCCCTCTGATCATTTTTATGGCACTCAGATGGAACTTCCTGTGTTCCAGTTTGTGCCCATTGCCCTTTGTCCTGTTGCTGGGCACCACTGAAGAGTCTGGTCCCTTCCTCTCAACACCTGCTCTTTAGATATAAGCATTGGTAAGATTCCCTCTCAGTCTTCTCCAGTCTAAACAGAGCCCAGTGTCTCAGCCTTTCCTAGTATGAGACAAATGTATGTAATCTATAGCTTCCTTCTGTAAATACCATCCCATGTGCAGATGGACTGCACCTCTTGGGACAGAAGGAGGGTTCATCTTCAAGTTCATCTTTCTGTGCTGGTTGTTTCAAACCTCACAGCTACTGAAATACCTCCCACAGCTACAAGTTAAACACTGAAAACAGGAGAAGTCCCCTGGTCCTTAACTCCCTCAAGTTTCTCCCTGTTATCCTAGGTCACAGCAATGCAAGGCTACAAAGCAGTGAGGCTCAGGTTCAAGCATCCCACTGTCCCTTCACATTGTCCTAGCTTAGTACTGCCTCTGGACCTCAGCTGCATCCCACCAAGGCTGGGTATAGGGAAAAAACCAGTGTCCCATATTGAGAAGGCACTGAGTGCAGTGGGTGTTGCTGGGGAATATGAGGAGGAAGCATCCTCAAGCACCAGGAAATAGGGAAGGAGGAAGCGCTGGGGGTGGAGATAGGTTTAAGAAGATATTCCAGCCACCCTCCTACTGTCTTCCTAAATCTTTGCACTCTTCCACCAATCATCCCCAAATCCCTTTTCCTTCTTCACCTCTTGAAAACCCTACATCCTCCCACAGTCCATCACAATCCCCTGAATCCTGACTAATCTCTCACAGACCCTGCTGTTAGCTACACCAAAGACCAAACCTGTTTCAGACAGGAAAATGAAATGTTCCTTCCTTGGCTGAGCAGCCTTGGGCTGGATCTGGCCAAAGAGAAAATCATCATGGCTTCAAAGAGGCAGGGAGACACAGGGAGCCCAGAGGTGACACTGGCTGGTGTGGTAAGACACAGAGAACGTGGAGCAGCTGACCAGCATGTGCATATGGACAGGAAGGCTCAGAGCCATCCCACGCCCCTCGCTTGTCCCCACACCACAGGCTGCTCACAGGCACCCAGCCTTGCACTGAGAGGTGCGTGCCTGCAGCTCCAGCCCTGCTGCCACATCCAGGGGTGGGTGAACAGCCATGTTCCCCTGACCACTCCAGTCATTCCCAGATAGATCCTCGCAGCCAGGATTTGCTGCCTGGGGAGTAACTCAATTGTCCCTAAGGGACAGAGAAAGAGGGGACTTGTATATGAATAAACCAGTAGCAGGAAGAGAGACTGAGATAATCATACTAGATAAGCCAAGGTAAATATGCAAGACGAGCATCAGGCCAAGAAGCTGGCTGCCTCACCAGCTGTCAGCTGAGGTACTGGCCAAGAAACTGGCCTTAGCCTCAGCAAATGCTCTATTGTAACCTTTCTTTGACCTGCTTTCTTTTCTTCTCCCACTCTGCTATGGTCTCTCAGCATTTCTTCAAATTATTATTTTTTTTTACTATCTCCTGCTTAGTTCTGGCATTGACAGGGGTTGTGTCAGGCTATTTTATATTTTTTTAAAAAATACAAACCAAAGGCCATGAGCAGCTACATTCTTCTGGCTGTGATGACAAAATGCTTTAATTTCTTCCAACCCTCGAATGAAACCTGGAAGCTTACTAATTAAACAGCTCTGCCCCAAACTGATTCTTCTTACAGCAACACTTCCCTCGGGTGAACTCAGCCACCAAGGTTGTTACAAATTAGGAACAATACTTTATTAGTTAAACAATTCCTGCCTGACAACTGTTGCAATATTTAAGGAGTGCTTGGAGCCCAAAAGTGGCTTGGATGACAGCAGAGAGCCCCTTGATCCTCCTGCTGCATCTTAAAATACTGCAAGCATTTCTGCCCCTCTGAGCTCTGAGCAGAAGGACCCAAACCAGTTTCACCAGGACTCCTTGTACAGCACAGTACCTGCTGGCATAAGCTTTCTGCCCAGGCAGGTCTGGGTGCTCAGGGAGATGGGTATGGCCAATGCAAGACTATGCTGGTGGTAGTTTGAATGTAAACCCACCTTCAGCAAGTTCTGCTTTCCCTACAAGGTTTGGGTTTGGCTGTCTTTGTCCCCACAACCTCCATGCTCCCCAGTCTCTTGGACTCATGTTTAGCAGTTGGGTAGTGTGTTCCCAGAGGACTCCCAGGATTCCCAGAAGATTCACACAATCTAAAGACCACAGCAATAGGTACAGAAAACCTCTACCAGGATCACACCTCATGGAAATAAATACAGCTCTCCACCTCAGGGCAAGGGGATGTCTCTTTCCCGTCACTGGGACTTCAGTCTCTGGGGCTAAGGAGGACTCTGGGACCCAAATCACCAGAGCAAAGACACAAGGATTCCCACTGTGCTTGGCATGAGCACAGGGACCTTTGTACCCTCTGTGCACACACTTGAAAACAGTGCCCGATAGGTGACAGAGCCTTTCTCAACAACAAATGCACCTTCTCCCATACGCTACTAAATGATCTGGGATGACAAAGCTCACAGGGAGTTTTAGGCATCTTTTTGAAGCTCTTCATGTTTGTCTTGGTGAAAGCCACTTCTGGAAATGTCACCTGAGTGTTTTCAAGTAGTTCCCCCATTGGCATATTTGTTCTGCCAAGAGTTCATAAATGTGTCTACACTAACATTGCTGACAGCAGAAACTCAGAGTATTAAATAACACTTCTTAAAGTTCCCAAGGTGTTTTACAAACGTGAATTAATTAAGCTGCAGAACAACCCTGCAAATTATTTAAAGTGCTCTTGAAACTCCCTCCGTTCTCAAGGGCATGAGGAGAGGAATGAACCAAGGCCTGATGAGAACTCAGGACAACTTACACTCCCTATTTCTACTTATTCATTGCACCAGCTTTAACTAAGTGGCAAACAAGAATAAATTCTGAATGGCTGAAATTCCACCTGGATTAAGATGGCTCGGTCTCTTTTGGTGAGCCCTGTCATGGATATCCAGCAACATCCATGGAATTGGCAGAATATGGAGCAAACAGCATCACATCTATTTTTAGGAGAAGAACAGGATTAGGAGTGACATGTGGCTATTAAGAGCTCTTGGAGAAAAGGGTGATTAGTCTGCTAGTCATACCTGTCAGAGCAGTGTGAGAAGCTAGTGGAAAAGCTTCAGGGGCAAATCCCAGTGTGAAACAAAGGGGCAGTGGGACCTGGATGAGCCCCTGGATGACCTGTCCCATTGACACCCTGAGTTCTTTCAGACCTCAACAACAGGCAACATCCAATCCTCAAAGAATCTGCTGGAAACAAGATCAGGCAGCTGAGCTTGTAGATGCTAATGTTGGTATGAAGGCCCCAGCCTCTAGAAGCACTGGCTGTGGCTTGTCCTCTTGGGTGTTAGGCAGGTTTTACCACTGGGCTCTGAATATCTCAAGTGCTGGAGAGAACAAACTGGAGTACCAGGTACAGAGCCAGACACAGATAGGCTTCTCTAGCCACAAGGAGACAGCTGGGATGCTGGGAGTCCTCTGCACAGTTTTGGATCCTCTGTACTTAAAAAATTCTATGGATATTCTGCAGCTGTTAACTGGGCTCTGGGGACTCCCAGAAAAGAGGGAGAAGTTAAGTCATTTTACAGAGGACAGATGGATGAACAGGGTAAAGGTTTAAAGAGCATGCTGACCTGATCTTCAGAGGAGCTAGGATCAATACTCTGCAAGTACACCTGATGCCCCACTGTGAGCTGATACTCTTGCAATCATGGCTAGAGGCTTGCTGCTAATTAAGGACACAAAGGCTGGTGTTGGCACAGGGAGGAGGTGGACAGAAGAATGCAGTGGATGGCACTGACTGTTCTGCCAGGGCTTGATTTCACTCTGTTAAGGCACCCACTTGCACCAGGTAAGCCTCCTCTCCACACAGGCCTGGTCACCAGCATTTGGCACAGCAGATGCCAGCCACATCAGCCACAAAAGGTGGTCTCGGTGACCCAGCAACCTTTCCTACTTGTGACACAGAAAGGCCAGTGAGCTAACTGGGCCAGATCCACCACTTTGCCACCAACACTGCATGTCATCTGTTTTAAATTCTCATCTCTGTCAAAGAAGGGGACTGGAATGTATCAGTAGCCGTGCCTGAACATCCCATCCTGAATATTCGCATGTGCAGGAAATGTTTAGCTCAGTGTTCAGTACCCCTTCAAACCTAACCAAGTAAGCAAAAGACAGATGGCTTAATAACATCAGTCCAGCAGAGTCCATTTCCATCCCATTTAGACATTGCCTGGGATACACAGCCCAGTGGTTTAAGGTCAGCAATAAGTGACTGAGCCACTCCAGAACTCACAGTTTAAACTGCTTTGTCAACAGTATGCAATTTGTGTCTGAAGAAAGTTGGCAAAGAGAGATGACACCATTCCTACTTGCACAGAGGGCTGAGGCTGGCCACCAGGAGTGGAGAGAAACATTCAAATTCATTCTGACTCACAGCATGATAGCGATGCTCAGTCCACAGCTGGGGTGTGGAAGAGAGCAGCCACATTTCTGTGTGTGTGACCCATCTCCATTGCTGAACCTGTGTGCACCCAGGGTCCATGCCAGACACAGGGCCTGCCCACATACAGGAAGAACTTATAAATCAAGGAGGAAACTTGTCCTGTGCCAAGCTGGTGACAGCCTTGAGAGACTCAGATGGTCTCAGGCTGATTTTGATGGAAACAGAAAAGCATGAAGCATCCAAGACATTCTCCTTCACAGCTCCTTCCCAAGACTGCTACACTACTGTGTTTTCTAGGCCCTCTCAGAATAGGGAAAAATCACATTTCCAGTGGTGTCTGGCTGAAGGAACTTCTTAAAAATCACTCAGAAGACTCTGGAGATGATTAATTCCTGGACAAAGACCCTGCCTAATACAGTAGGTTAGTAGACTATATAAAGCCTTTGGGGTATATAAATAAAAGATTATCATCTTGAGAGATTGCTTTTTTGGATCAGTTCTAAAAAGCCTGAAACTGAAATGCTCAACTAATCAAGAGGCAACCAGAATGAGAATTATGTAGGCTCAGAAAGGACACTGCATTACAGACAAGCAGCTCATAGATAGATGAGTCTCAGAAAGTCTAGTGAAGGACAGGGAATGGTCACCATGCTTTATGAGTGGCCCTCATGGCTAGGTGAGAAATTCACCAATTCATAGAAGCACATGGACCTCCTTGTTGACACTTGTGAAAAGGATCCCAAATCACCTCACAAATTAAAGATAGTGCTTACTCATTTACAAGAGAGATGATGACATGGTGGTCAGGCAACAGGCTCTGACGATCCAGTAGCACAAGACAGGCAGTGTGGCCTCTTGTGGAAGGATTCAGGAAGGAGCTGGGACCTCCTTGGTTTCAAGGAGTTTTGCAAATAGAACTCAAAGACTAGAACATATGTGAACTCTGGGAAACAAATGAAGCTCTATGGTGTTTCCAGGCTTGTCTGGACCATGTGAGAAAGTGCCCGCAGACAGCAAAGTGCCTTCCTACCAGTCTCCACTTCTACCCAGGAGCAAACGGAACCTCTTTAACTCATACGAGAACAGAAGTGAGGATCCAACATCCCACACATCCTACCCAAAAGGCTTAAGGTAATCTTAAGCACCTTGCTAGAGAGACCAGCTTTGCAAACATCATTGCACAGAAGGACGGAGCACGAAGTTTAAGGTCCAATGAGATCTGCTGTGATTTGGTACCTCCATCAGGTCATTCTTACCTTGGGCATCCTGCGCAGATTGGGAGACAACTTCAGGGAGATAACTTGGCCTTGTTCATCTCCAACGATGACAACAGGGTATATAGGGTTAAACTGGATATGGGTTGTTTTATTGTTCTTCTTGGACACTACTAACTGGGTACAGAGAGCTTCACATTTATTAACGCTCAGATCAAACACATGGGCCTGGAGAGAAAAAGGAAAAGAACACAAAAGGGATTAATTAGCCAGGAACATCCTTCAGTGGTAGTACAATGGCTGGAGAAATCAGAGAAAGGTCCCATGGAAAGGCAGCCTTAGCACACAATTGCCATCTGCAGTCAGGGCCTTTGTCCTCTTTTAAGTAACCAGTGTAAGTTGCCTGCTGCTTTTGAGGGACTGTTCCCCTTCTGCAGAAACTCATGGTGTGAGGACTAGATCACTGATGTGAGTGCAAGCTCTTTCCAAGACCTTTGGCAAGGTTCCATCTGATCTGGACAGGAGAAAGACCACAACCAGCATTGCTAACCCCACAGGTCTTCACCTCCTTTTTCAGTGCTGCAAGTAATGAGACAGCCAGGTGTTTGATGCACAAAGCAGGGAATGCTGTCAGAAATACTTATTACCCTTTATTGCAGAGCTTTCCAACATTTCCAGCTTAATAGTAACATTAAAGACTCAAGCCAGTAATTAATAGGGAAGTGATGGGAACACGGACCATATGATTAAGGGTGTACCCTGGGATGAAGCCAGGGAAGCACAGGCAAATGCACAGCACAGGGTAGCTTGGTGCTGGCAGCCCACTCCAATTCAGCTGCTTTGGATGCTATACCTTCAAACACATTAATTTCCCATAGCACCACTAGAAGAGCCAGGTAAAGACTGGACAAACATGAGAGATGAGGAGTGGGACAAACCTGAGGCCACCTTTATGCTGGATTCCCACCAATATGAACCTCAGATCTATGGCATTGATATAGCAGTTTCACAGGCCTGACACTTCATCCACAGCACGGCATTGTTTCATCATGACTCCAGAGAGAACAGCAGTAGTTACTTGAGAGAATGTGTGAACATTACCTCTCAATAACTGCAATTAGCTCCCATCACTGTTACAGCCTGCAAAGGTTAATAAAACATGATGTCCCTCTCTTCCCCCATGCTGTAGCAGTCTCCAGCACACCACCTTGATTCCACAGTGGAGACATTCATCCTTATGTTTCTTTTCCCTTTTCTGCCTTTACAAAAACTAAGGGAGGGAATAGTTTATGCTAACAAGGACAGTGGGAACAGGAGAGAAATCAGGAATGAACTACTTGTACATCTTCTGACAGCTGTGTCCTGTTTACCACCACTTAGGAGACAGATGAGACATATTATTTCAACATGGTGCCATGTTTACTATTTGATTTTAGGAATTATCTGAAATAGTTCTGTAAAAGCTTATTTCAAAAAGCATGGCAGGTTTTGCATCAAATCAGTACATGTAGTTTCCCACCACACACCAATGAGCTGGAGAATTTTATCTGAATCTATATAAAGAGCTGGGCAGTGTGCAAGCACATATCCCACACAGCCTCATGATCTGTGGTGTCTCTGTAGGACTCAACATCTAACAATTTATGATGTGCTTGGTCTGAGCAGGAAAACCATGCAAAGCTTTTACAGATCCAGAAAAAAAGATAGGAAAGACTTCCTCCAGACAGAAGTAAAATAAGACTTTTCCAGATGGGAAAGGGCTTGAAAAGTGGATAGAGTTCTCAGACATATTTTGAGGAAATCTATGCCAGTATAATTCAAGAAGGGAATCCAAAGCATCAGCCACAGATGAGGATACACAGTTTGGACAGTCCTTCTGTCAGCAGAAGCATACGTGGAAAAAAAATAGATTTAATTTTATCTGCTCAAATTATCATATACCAGCATTACATTCTGAATCTTGACTTGACACCTGAGGACCCACAGTTCAGCCAAGGTAATACCAATTTCCTGCCTCTTGGCATAAATAAAGGGCACTGTCCTGGTTTGTACTTCATTCATTCCTGCTGCCTTACTATCTCTGAAAAGGAACAAGCTCTCTTTCAAGTGTATCAGCCCCTCCCCCCCGTGATCCAAACTCACTGACTATTTAATTGCTTGCCTTCACAGAATACACTTTTATTAATTTAAGGTCATGATTCACCCCTCCACTGTCAGTGGCACAAAGCCAATGTTTAGCGACCTAAGAGCCTGGGAAATGCCCGCTGCTTGAGCAGCATCAATTAATCTACAAGAAGAAAAAAAAACAAACACAAAAAAACCCAACCAAACAAACAAAAAAACCCAACAAAACACCATGGAATTGTTGGCCAAGTTTCTCTTCAGCAGACAGGTCTGCGCTGCTGTTCTAAAGGCTGTCAACGTATCACACCTGTACACTCTGCCCAGCACTGCAGAGAGAGCAAGTGTGTCTGAAGGCTCAGAGCTAGAGTGCTGAGCAATGCAAATTACTCTGGGTGAGGCTGTTTTTCAAAAACGTCAGTGACAGCCCAGACAAGCACAGTGCCTGGGACAAGAACTCAAAACTATCGGCGATGTGGAGAAGGTCAAAAGCAAACACATTTATGAATGTTCCTACTATAAAGCTCCTCTTTTATGAGCTTCTAAACAAACGGGCTTGTTTTCCTTTGCCAAGGGAATCATGGAAAAGAACAAACTATTTCAGTTCTTCAGCTGGAAACATCAGCCTCATATCAGCTGTCAGACAGTCCAGATGGAGGGGTGGGACATGGGCGTTAGGGAAGGGCTTCAGATGCTTTGATTTAAAGGCTTACAGGCACTCTCAGGACAGAGGGAAATGAGGTTAGAACAACACTGTTATTGGTGTTTTGGGAGTAACCTAGAAGGGGCACAGGGCTTCCCAAAACACTTAAGGCAGCTTAACAGTGCTGGAAAGCAGCAGAGCTGTATGTGACCAGCACCATCTGCAGATCCACCTGGGGCTTGGGAAAGAGTTTTCTGATTGAAAACCCACAGCTGTCCCTTGAGATTCTTAATTGCATAAAATGCTTTTCTGGCTCAGGTCCTGGGATTAAGGATTATGGAGTAGAATTGAGTTCGATCTCCCACCCCAGGGACTCACCAACAGCACACAGCTTCTCTCCATCCCACTGCCTGGTGGTTCCTATTCTTCCAGACTACAGAACACTGCTTACATACAAAGACGGCTTCTCAAGTCTTGCTAGATGAACCCTCTCAGAGCACATGACCCAGAGAAGTGCAACCATGACCCACAGAACTGACACTCAACACCATGTGTTACTGAAGTACTCAACTCTCAACAAGCAAACTTGTTGAGAGCACCCTCAGCAAGTTTGCTGATGACACCAAACTGGGAGGAGTGGCTGACACAGCAGCAGGCTGTGCTGCCATCCAGAGAGACCTGGACAGACTAGAGAGCTGGGCAGAGAGAAATTTAATGCAATTTAATAAGAGCAAGTGTAAGGTGCTGCATCTGGGGCACAACAACTCCATGTATCAGTACAGGCTGGGGGCTGATGTACTAGAGAGCAGCTCTGGAGAAAGAGACCTGGGGGTCCTGGTGGACAGGGGGATGACCATGAGCCAACAATGTGCCCTCGTGGCCAAGAAGGCCAATGGCATCCTGGGATGCATTAAGAGAAGTGTGGCCAGTAGGTCAAGAGAGGTTCTCCTCCCCCTCTACTCTGCACTGGTGAGACCCCACCTTGAGTACTGTGTCCAGTTTTGGACACCCCAGTTCAAAAAAGATAGAGATTTGCTGGAGAGAGTCCAACGCAGGGCCACCAAGATGATTAGGGGAGTGGAGCATCTCCCTTATGAGGAGAGGCTGAGAGAGTTGGGGCTCTTTAGCCTGGAGAAGAGGAGACTGAGGGGAGACCTCATTAATGTTTATAAATATGTTAAGGGTGAGTGTAGAGAGGATGGAGCCAGACTTTTCTCAATGTCGTCCAATGACAGGACGAGAGGCAATGGGTGCAAGTTGGAGCACAAGAGGTTTAGGGTCAACACAAGAAAGAACTTTTTCTCAGTGAGGGTGACAGAGCTCTGGAACAGGCTGCCCAGGGGGGTTGTGGAGTCTCCATCTCTGGAGACACTTAAGACCCGCCTGGATCTGTTCCTGGGTTACTTAGTCTAGGTGATCCTGCTCAGGCAGGGGGGTTGGACTAGATGATCTTCTAGGTCCCTTCCAGCCCCTAATATCTGTGATTCTGTGATTCTGTGATTCTATGAACTCATGGAGAGCCAGGATGACCAGAGCCAGAGCTATATCCAAACTTTCTCCATAGAGAGCGGGTGCCTCCAGAGGGCAACCTTCTCAGGACAGGCACCCATCCAGCAGCATCCAGATGAGAGATGCCAACCAGAGACTGCAAGGAAGCTGGTGTAAGCCAACATATTTTATGAGAGCTGATATTTGTATAACTTTCTACGTGTGTCAGACAAGCATATTTAGATATTCTTTGGCATACGATGTGCCACATCATCCTGGGCTCCTACAGCTCACAGGGCAGGCTTGCTTCCACCCATCCAGTCTCTGATGCTTCACTCAGTACCACAGCATCACCCAAACTTTCATCTCCAGCAACTCAGCAAGGCAGTGATGCTTGTCAGAATAAGGCACTTCACAGTTCAATGAATCCATGGGAAAAACAGTAACTTGCTCAGTGACCCTAAAGTATAAAGTGTAACTTTGATGGGAAGGCAGCTTGTAGCAACATAGCAGTGCTGCACCTGTTCTGGGACACCAGGTTGAGTTTTAATGGGACTGAGAACTGTGTGGGAACAAGAATATCAAAGCAGTAGTCTTGTCAGAGTTTACAGATCAGTGAGAGTTCTCCTGTGAATAGCCCCCTCTTTCTAGCCAGCTGCATGCCACTTCTCATGCTAAGCTGGCCCCAGCACTTCCCTCCCTGCAGGTGCTGAGACCTGAGTCTACCACAGCCACTTGCCCACTTTCATCCAGGAGTAGTTTAGAAACTATAAAGAGGAGGTTTCAGACCTCTTGATTTTCAGCTCTCAAAAAGTGTTTCCACTGTGGTCCATGTCCCTAGAGAGGGAGATGAAACCTCATGACAACATACTTGCTTTTGTTGGATACCTTCTGCAGATCCTGTAGAAGGAGGTCTGCCCGTCTGCTCTGTAAGCACAGTACAGTGTATGTCCAAAGTTATTACTGCAGCTACAGTATCAAAACATGTTCATTTCTCGAACATCTCATTTCTCCCTACCCACTCTGCAAACTGCACTTAGAGCCTGAAAGTCAGTGCAGGATCTCATCTGCTCTTCAGCTCCAAGATGATTTGGACCACTCTGTCCTTATACTCTGCTATCACCCCCTGCTCTGCAGAATATCAGCTTGGCAAGCCCAGGGAGGGAAATGCCAGGGCATTTGGGGAGAGCTGGACTCTGCAATCAGCACCACCCAAAAGCAATCAACCTCTCTGCCAGCAGTAGAAACTACTTGACTTTTGTGGCCCATCAAGTAGGGACATAAAGAGCTACTTTGACCTACCCTGCCTTTATTGCATGCCTTGAACACATGCTGGGTCTTGTAGTGGCTGAAGCCTATGCTGTCTTTTTATCCCAGGCTTATGAGCATTCGTTCCCTAGCAGTGGCCTGGGCAATGTTAGCATGTTTAAAAACAACCTGACAGCAACCAAAACCAAGGCTGGGAGGAAATATATGTCTATGTAAGAACAAGGCAGATGTACCTGGTAACTTGGCAACATAGAATAAAATCACTCAGTGCAAGAGCAAAAAGTGAGGGATAATTTAATATCATGCTGCCCTTTACCAGTTGACATCTCTTTCACTGCTTCACTTTCACTGTCCTTGTGATGGATTTACCCCATTTTCCTGACTGAATGACACCTCATCCATTTGCAAACTCCACAGATTATTTTTTTCAAACATTCAGGTAATATATTTAGCAAGTGGGCAAGCCACCCCCAGCCCCTGTCTAACACCAAGATGGCTGCTGGAGCATCCTAAAGTCACTGGGTAGACAGGGCAGCCACAGCACACATCAAAGCCAAGTTGCTATGGGATGGAGGTCTTACTTTGCACGACTTCTATACTCCCACTGCAGCCAGAACAGTCTCCAATACAGTTAATTTTCTCTAGGAGGACATTTTTGAGTCACAAATAAGAGTTGTAGGACAGTACTTGGTCCCTCTAGCACCCAGGGCAGTCTGGGGTTTGACAGAAGGAAAAGAGCCTTGACTCAGAAAACATTAATTGACTGCTTGCTTCTGTGACAATATCACAGGAGAGCTAGTCCTTGGCTGTCCTAATACTAGCACCAGACAAATCATAAAATTCACAGGCTTTCACAGTATTTGCATGCTACTGGGAAAAGGATGGACTCCATCTCTGTTAAATGTATGTTCAGGGATAGCTTTGAACTCAGAAGGTTGAGCAGTCATCTGTGAAAAGCTGCTTTTCTGGACTGAAACAGGTGAGGTTTGCCAGCTGGAAGTCAGTTGCAGGTCCTGTGGTATGGAAGAGGGCTAAGCACATCTTTCTGCCCTGCAGCATTCCAGCCCACTGCTCCAGTGTGTGTGACACAGTGGGGAAGAGAACGTCTTTGTCACCTGGCTTGACTGTAGGAGCTTCTTCATGTAGTTCTGCATCTCTCAGCTTTTCCTAATTCAGTAAGAACTGGGTCACTTCCAATTTGACAAGGTAGAAAAACAGCATCAGGCTCAGCTGATTCAGCTCAACTCAAGTCAGTAAGAAACCAAAGCCTGAGCATGTAGAAAAGGTGCTATTCATTCAGCCAGGCTGTGAATCCTCTTCTGGAAACCCTGCTACATTATTTTATAAGAAAGTGTTTGTTTATTTGAGTCCTAGTCAGTCACCAATTCTGCCAGACTGGCTCTGCTCTGAGGGTCTCCATGATTAGAACAATCTCCTTCATGGCTCAGTTCTGCACAGTGCTGAATGCTGCTATCTGGTGCTAAATAGCGGATATATCCTACTCCTGAGGTGGTTGCACTTCAGTTTGTTCTAATATGATTCTCTTACGTTGCCTGTGACTTACCTTTTTTTTTTCCTCTTTAACATTAATAACATGCTTTTGGAATGAATCACAAAGCCTCCTTCTGCTTTTCACTTTGTACTAAATATGTTACTTTCCAAATCACTTCTGAAAGGTGAAAGTCAAACAGAGAAATTAATCTTGCTGAATTCATGCTAGACTGGTCATAGCAGCCAGTGCCTCTACACCATGCTGCAATCCTTTCTGCAACAGCAGAGATGACCCTTTCCTAGAGACCAGCATCCGAAGTCCAGCCTGAGCCCCAGCTGTGCTCCTGGGGTGACTCTCCCCTGCATCTCCTGGGGTTTGACTCAGCAGCATAGTGTTGGCTAGAGCAGCGCAGCACAGGCAGTCCCCGGCCCCAGCCTCCCCTACTGTCCTGCTGCTTCCCCAATTAGTTCTCATTTCATAATGCACATTTGGTTTGTTTACTTATTGAATTTCATCTCACTGATTGCAAATTACTGAGGTTGTCACGCTCATTTACAATTTCAGTTGTGGCACCAAAGCACTTTTAAGTCCTGTCTGCCCGCCTAGTCCCCCTGCAGTTACTGCTGTGCTTCAGCACCTTCCCCAGTCCCTGAAGCATGCCTAGCTGTACTGCACACCCTGCTGAGGATGACTTCCCTCATGCCACATCCTCCTTCTTACCTGCCTTAAAGTTTGCTTATGGGCTTGTGCCAACACTGTTCCCAAAGTCAACCTATAGGTGTGCACTATATCTCCTCCCTCTGAGCTACCAGCCCTGTTACTCTTAAGGGCAGTATTAGATCAGTTTTATATGATATGGCCTTGTTAAAGCCTTATTAGATTGGCTGTTCCTTTATCTATGAGTGCTTACAAACAGACCATCTGATGATTTGTCCCAGGATCTTTCTGGATAGCTCATTTGGGCTACCTAATCTCTCCTGCACTGTCACACTCCTGAATACTAAGTAAAGAGTCTTTCCTCCAGTCCTCTGATGCTTCCCCACTCTGCCCTCCCATTCCAAATACCCAGTGAAGAAAAGGAGACTGTTTCAACCAGACCCTTATGTACGTTGGGGCAAATCTCCCAAGGCTGGGCTCTGTGAATACATTACAGCTGTGCCAGTCTCCCTGCACAATCTCTGCTGTGACTCACAGTCCAGCCCTCAGTGTCAGGCTGAAACTATGTCCTCATAGACTAAGGCCAAGCTCCATCTCTTCACAGGCTGGCAGGGTCCTGGCTATGCCCCGCCATGGAGAGTCACTAATGGAGGATGGGATATGAGCGCAGGCCTGAAGACAAAGCAAGGGAAGCTCTGATTCTGATGGGAGAAGCAGCCACTGCTCTCTGACACCTGCAGCCCTGTGGCAGGCCAGCAAAGCTGTTCATAAGGCACATATCAAACTGTCACGGTTTGGAGACTGGCATTTAAAACAAACCAGCACAGATTTCAGGCAGTTATAAAATGCCAAGCAATAAACATCAAGGTTCAGGAGCTACTGTCTGCACAGCAGGATGGGGCAGGTAGCTGAGGCTCTCAGTGCCCTAATGTCAGCTGTCCCTACTTGCAAACTGAAACCTATGTGAGGGGCCACTCTTAGCTGCCTGTGGAGCAGAGAGGCACCCAGGACCAGCTTTCTAAACTCTCACAGATACTCCCGATGGGGTCTGTGTCCCCAGCAGGGTTTTTTTAAAGTCTAACAGGTGAATCAATTACATCTTTGGAAATGCTGCCCGGGTAATTTTTTCACTTACATACGTCTATGCAAGCAGAAAAAGGCAAACTTGGTTCCTGTGTGGCTGAATGAACTAGTTAATCTCAGAAGGTGAGCTTCACCAAAATGCTGTATTTTATAATCTAAAAGCAATAGCTCTAGTGATACAAAACTGACATGAGAACATCTATGTAAGAAACAATTCCTGCAAAGCCACCAACAAAAGGTTTACCTTTATCAGATGAATTCATCACACCTGAAACTCTAGCTAGGGATATAAGTGAGCATGTGAGTGTGTGCTGAGGTGCCTGATGCACATCTTGAGGCTTGCCCTCCAGAACAACCTGTGATGGGATGGGAGATGCAGCAGGATAGAGGTGAGGGCTCAGACCCTGCAGGGCAAACTGAAGTCTTCCATGCCAGCCTTATATCCCTAAAAGCAGCTGCTAGGTGACATAAATGTCCATGCACAGAGACACTGGTGGCTGGGGGAGGAGAAGGGAGGACAGCTCATCTGGCACAAAGTGGAGGCAGCATTAATTCTAGGGACTCTGCCCATCTACCTCATTGAGCTTTGACATGCCACCAGCCCTTGTTTTAAAGCAGACATAAGTCTGCCCAGCAGTCCACATCAATCTCAGAGATTCAGCAGGGAATAAGAAAGAGCCTTTCAGGTTTTGTGGCAGAAGAAAATGAACACTTTTACCGGAAAACAGCCACTTATACTGTGAATGCAATTTCAAAGCCATTTTAAGAAAGCCCCTGCCCACTTCAGCCTACTCAAAGGTCCTTCTGGGTGACAATAGAGGGACCTGCACTCATTTAGTGTTTCCACACGCTAGTAATTGCTCCAGCCATGGTGCAGAGAGCCAGAAGACACTTCACCCCAGCACTGCAGAACCAGCAGTGGGCCCATAGGCATGGATAAATTCATGGGCTACTGCAGAAGGGTAGGAAGAAAGACTTGGTTGCAGCAGGGACATCCATAGCCATGAGGGGCTCACTCCCCTGGACAAAAGTATTGACTGATGCTGAGAAGTCTGCTGGCACCCTTGATTCATGCCCTACAAGGAGAGGCAGGAGTAGCTCAAAAATAGCCAGTGAAATATTTGAAAGCCTGAAAGGTTCAGCAAGCCTCTTATCTGCAAAATTGTTCATGCTTTTAAAGACAGAGATTGGCTTTTGCTGCCAGTGATAAATGAGCAGTGAGTCCCTGTAAATTGCTCTTTGAACACACACACACATGCCAGTGATAAACACGGTGTTTCTCTCCTAGCTGGGAAAGGACAGGTATCTAGAAAACAGGTATTTCTTCAGCATCTTATCCTGTAAGTGAGATACAACAAGAAACTGGTCTTCAAGACTTCCCATAGAAAACAGTTGATCAGTAAAATATGTTTATATAAGCAGAAAAGGGCACACTCACTACCTAAGCAACACAAACCATTAAATAATTTCCTGAAGGTATGTCTCGCTTCAAGTATTTCACATCTTGAAAGGTCAACACCTTCAATAATGGGGAAAAGCCCTGGAGCATATGTCTGAGCAGCTTTCTCTGCAGAGTGCACACTTGGATGGCATTTATCTTGAGGCTACCAATATTTACTAAAGATGGCTGTAACACCACCCTGTTCTGGCTGCATTAGTCATGAAGGACACAGACCACAAAACCATGAGAGCAAATGCACTTGTACTCAGAGCGTGCTCCCACGCTTGCTGTAAAATCCTTGGGACCTTCCTTCACACTCAAGGACATTTGGTAGCATCACAGGGTTAGAAGATAATTCAGGTTGGATAAGATCTCCCCAGAAGTCTCTGCATCAGCCTCCTGCCCAAAGCAGGGTCAGCTCTGAGGTCAGATGTGGTTGCTTAGGGCTCTACCCAATCTGGTCTTGAAAACCTCCATTGACAGACATGGCGTAAGCTCTCTAGGCAAGCTGTTCCATTACTTGACTGCCTTCACAGTGGAAGTTTTTCCTTATATGCAGTCCAAACTTATCATTTAAACTCATTTCAGTTGTTGTGTCTCAATGTCCCTTCACACACTGCTGTGAAGAACTTGGCTCTAACTTCTTGGTGACTTCCTTGAGGGACTGTCAGGCTGTTGGGCTCCTTCTCCAGACTGAACAAGCCCAGCTCAACCATGTCATTACAGACATTGCATGGGGCAGCTGTGGCACACAGCCTGAGATCCACCCATATGGAGACAACTGCAGCTTGAATGTCTTTGGCTTTTTTAACAGGGGTCACAATTCATGCACATGAATCCAGCACAAGAAAGCATCTGCATGCCCCAAGAGAGCCAGAAGTGGAGGTTTGTGTGACATTGTCCCTTCACAGCACAACCTGACAACACCACTTTTTATCCAAGGAAAGGAAAAAAAAAGAAGCCCAAGAAGGAAATTTCAGGTATGATTCCTGCTTTGTCATGTTTCAATTTATTTATTTTTCTGCTTTTCATGTAAATTTGTGGTGGGCTTAAAGCAAACTCCTGAAGGCAAATCCTGCTGAATGAGACAGGAATCCTGTTCCTCTGCCTTCTGTCCTTAAAATAAGCTGACCAATATACTCAGATTCTCTGCACCCTAAGTGTAAGGCTCCAGGCATCCAAATCCACCTCCACAATCTTCTTTATTTCCAACAAAGCTTGTCACTCATCCCAGTTAGCCTTTTCCTTCATGTCACACTTTTACCAATTACAACGTAAACTAACTAGGTGTTTTCTAACCTCATTTTACTTCAGTGCTAATCACATCAGTATCTGCACCCAGGTCCCTCTAGGAGATGGCCTGGAGGGACCACAGAGCTTCTGACAGCCAACTGAGCTGCAGGAGTCATGTTTAGAAAGAACAAATCTCTCCACCTGTCTGTTTTAGGAACACTGTGGAACCTTCAAGGAATTTAAGTGTCATCTGAAATGCAATCACAGAACAAAACTACAGAGGACTTAGGACACTGATTGAAACCAAAGCTGAATGCTCTATAGCAACCACTCTGAGCACACCCAGCAGAGTCTGGCTTCCATAAAGGCAGCTGGCTGTCCAGTCCTTTTAAAATTAGGCCACTTATTTAGGCACCTAGTTGTAGAACTGGGAGGTTTTTTTCCAGGCAGTGTTGGCATGGATGTGCACATCTCCGTGATCATTTTATTTCATTTCAATTTTCATTGCAAATCACTTATGCTCATTCTGAAATAAAATGGCCATCAGGCAGAGCAGGAGACTAAGGAAATTATCCAGAACATGATAGAGAGCAATAGCAGCAGTTAATATTCGTTGCAGCAGCAGCAGCAGAACATGCACACTCGGGTTATTTATTGAGAAGTGGTGCTGTCCAAAGTAGAAGCCCAGCTGGCGATACAAGTTTTATCATAATGCCCCTGGCATTTACAGCTTTTCTTAAATCTCTACCTCCTGGATTCATGAGGATTGAGAAATTTTTATATTCTAAAATGCTCCAATTTCCAAGTCAGTTTTAGGAGTTAAGGAGTTGATACACACATTTTGGACACAAACTATCAGTTTGAAGAAGGAAATGGTGTTTTCAAAATATGCCAGGTATCCCATTAAGGCTGCAGTTAGGGCCTGATTTTAAAACCACCTTCAGGCAACTTTCAAGTTCTGAAGGCATAATTATGTGCCCATGCAAAGCTAGAGGCTATTTATGAACAGGAGGCCTTAAATGTTTTATTTTCTGGCTTCACGTCCAGTAATTTTCTATATCCCAGAAATACAGAATATTCTGTTAATATCCTGTTAATGTAGTTTTTTCCCCCTTCATTGACAGAGGTGCCCTTTTCAAGGTGCCGAGTTATTCTCAAGAAGTGTGCTCTGATACAAAGTGGAATATGTCCAAGAATAAGAAGGTGTAAACAACTATTTATTCCACTCCCACTGCAGATCTAGAAGGTTCTGTTAAATACAGAGACTAAACCATGTCTCAGACACACACTGCTGCAACCAGCATGGCCAGTGACTAACACCGAGGCCCAGGATCTCTGTTACAAACATCAGTCATGGACAGCCTACCACAATAGGAAGGCAGCTCTTGCTTGGATTTTTGTGCTAGGCAGCCCAGTTCTGGGCTGCTCCTGGCTGATGGCCACCCTTCTCCAAGTTCTAGATTAAAGGCATAAAGCAGAATTAGATCCTACTAGATTAGGTTCTAATTAGATTACTGAATTAGATCCAAAGTAGGATAGCCGAGGGGAGATATCCTGGTAGCAGTGCTGCCAAGTCACACATTCCGCTGTCTTATCCATAGCCTCATATGAACTCCAGCTCCATGTATGTTGCGGCTAATGTGACTCTGCAACAACATAAGTACAGTGACTGCAGCAGTGGCTACAACAAGCAGGGGTGGGTTTGGAAGACTCTATTTCACAACTTGTTTCCAAGTCCATAGGAGCTTCTCTGTAGCAGGTAAAGCTCTGACAAAGAACCTGGCCCAAGGGGTAGCATGAGATCTCCCTAGAGATGAGCTAGCACTGTGGGAAATGGGCTACATGAATAAGATAACCAAGTATGGCCAGTGACTAACCTCTGCTCACAATACCCATGATGTATCACTGCCTGCAGATTTCTTCACCGTCTACCCCAGAGTCAGGCACCAGGACACACCTGGGGTACCCACAGTCCTCTGCACTGCTCACCCCAGCACTCAAAGCTGTGAACATCAGCAAGACCCTTGCCAGGTTTGAGAACATATACACAACTTTACTTGTGGAAAACAAGTCAGCAAATGTGTAACACTGAATGAATTCATTTTACTCCTGCAGGCCCTTCATTTGGTATATGGGAGAATGGAGACAGACAGATCCATGACCAAAAGGCCCAGTCCTGACCCTGCCTGTGAGGGGAAAGCATCAACACTGCTTTCTGCAGACTGTGGCATCCTGAGGTGCCCAGGGAGAAGAGGTGCCATAGTGAAAAGATTTCTGCTGCTGAGCTTGGGAGAGACAAATTCACAGCCTGAGCCACTGTATCAGTGAAATGAATTTTTTGCTATAACATAAAGGTTAAACTGCAATAAAATTGCCAAGGCATCAATTTAATGATTGAGATATATAAAGGCCATCTTTTAGCTAGAGTAATTTGGCCAAACTGCACAGACTTTCCAATTTATACTAGCAAAACATACAGCCCATGGCGACAGATAACTTGCGAGGCCCAAATTAACCATCTGAGCTACTATGATGGACAGCTAGGGGCAAAAATATAACTGCCACCATATCAGTATCAGGACTGGTCTAAGTACTTTGTTACCAAATCATTACTTTTGGAGACAGCCTCGCACAGTGGGAAAATGCTGATTTAATTGGAACAAAGTTCTGCTGGCTGACTCTGGGCATAGTACTATAATTGATTTTTTAATATCAATATAACTATATAAACACTTTATTCCATTGCTCCTCTGTGCCTTCAAGGTTCAGAACCAATGCCCTGATGTCAGTTTCTATGAGGGGTGCTCTGACCTGGAGCATCATTTCTCCAACCTTTGGAATAAACTAGTTAGTAAGATGATTTCACATAAAGGGAGTTGAGTTTTTTTCATGGCATGTGCAAGCTATACACCTGCACTGAGTGGCCATCATGAGAATTAGCAGGGACTTGCACAGATTTGCAACACCTACCTTAATGCAGCAGGAGTATCACCGGGCAGGATAAGCAATTCATGACCAGGCTTATGCATAAACCAAGGGCAGGAAAGCATAGGAAAAGGCAGCTTGTTCCCTGACCCCTGCTTTGTTCTCTCTCTGTGGAGCACCTCCACCCTTGGAGTGAGAGGAGAAAACTAGGACTGCAGCAACATTTGGCTTGCTTATGCTAGAGTTTGGGAGGGCTTGGCCCCCAAGAAACACCTGTGCTTAGAAGAGAGTGGCCACGTGCATTTCTGATGGGTTTGTGAAGGCTGCAGTGAGATGTGCAGCTGATCCTCAGAAAGCATTCTGATTTGTGATACCACACCATCTGTTTGCTTGTGGGCTGCAGCTGAGAGATTTCTGGTTTTGTTGCTTGTAGGGGTGTGGTAGACCTTAGTGGAAAGAGCAAGAAATACTGCTGCACAGGTTTCCTTATCTTTGTTGCTTTATGACTGGTATCCTCTATAACCAGACTGAGGAAAAACAAATTAATAGTTTTAGGCCCTCAAGCCACCAGAATGACTTTGCCACACTGAAGCAAGAAGCTCAGGGAAGCTGCAACCAACTTTGTTACTGTGGTGGATTTCTGCTGGTGGGGGGATCTGTAGCTCCCTGACATGGTTAGCTGGGATTGGGTTGACCTATCTCCATACTTAAACCCAGTCTCCCTTGACTTTCTCTCAGCTTACATTAGAGCAGTGCTGCTTTCAGCCTCTCACCTTGCAATTAGTGGTGACTGCAGCAAAGACCGTGGAGGAGTAAGGGGACCATGCAACATCTGCAACAGCAGAACCCAGGTCAAAAATGAACATTGGAGTCCTGTAAAGAAAGACACAGGGAGAAGAACTCATTTAAACATATGCCACTCTGGAAGTGAAACATTTAGCTATGAACACATTGATGCTGCAGCCTGTGCTGTTCAAGGCCAGCTGCAGAAGTGGGAGATGGGCTATTTCTCTGTGTCATATGCTAGCCAGGGTCTGGGCCAAAGGCAAAGCAAAACTGAGTATCAACCCAAATGGGTTGGGATTGGTCCTGATGAAAGCATTTTGAAAGCAATGCACACATCAAAATGGAGTCTTTCTGGTTAATGATCAGACAGGAAAAAGTGATATTCCCTCTCTGGACTTCTGGCAACAACAGTGAATATTAGAGCAGTATTGTCAACAGGAAATATTTGAATGACTTACAACAAAATCAATTTCCTGATTGAAACCAGACATTCCCCAACCACTAACCCTGAACTTCATTATGTGTTTTTAAATGCTCCATTTATTTTTTTTATGTTGGTTTTTGTTTTGGGGGTTTTTTTTCCTCTCTGGCTCTTGGGAGGTATCTGGCCCTTGAAGTCATAAGCCAGCCCCTGTCGTTTTTCTGTAGTATTGCTCCAGAAGAAGAACCCTGCCATGGTAGGTCCTGCCTGAAGAAAGACAAGTCCAAAGTGAAGTGGTCAGACTCTGTGCTGAGCTGCAAGTTCCTAGGCAGACAACAATACATCTTATATCACATACCTGGGGAGTACAAATATGAGTCATCAGCCTCAAAAAAAGAGGTAAAATTGAAATTAGTAATACAAACACCTAAGAGGGAAACTGAGACTGAGGTATAAGCAGAGTTGACATGGGCAGCTACCATGTCAGGCTGGACCTCCCCACACACACCAGGACCCATCAAGACCTACTTGATGGTGTGATCCCAGATCTTGACCATCCAGTCAGAGCTGCAGGAAATAAAGACTTTCAAGTGGTATGGATTCCAGATGACTGAGTCCACAGCCATGTGATGGGCTTCAAACACATCCAGAAACTGTCTTGAATAGTATTTCGAACACTGCAATGGAAAGATCAATTCAGTAAGCAGAGCTCATATTCCTGCAGAAAGATGTCTCTGAATATTTGTAAGGCCTCCCAGGCTCTTTTGGCTTGGCTGGGAAGAGGTGACTGGTACCCAGAGGTGCTACAGAAACCAAGTAACTTATCACATGATGTTTCATCCCACTTGCAGCCAACACCAAGATTCCCTCTGCAATAGACAGAAGTAGGAATTGAAGTTATCTGGTCAGATTAACAGACAGAGACAGTCTCCAGAGCCCATTCTGCTTTGCAGGAGCTCCACTACCTTCCTGCCAGCCTGGGCTCTTGCTGTACCTCTCTAAAAGGCTCTTGGGAAGGGCAGGGGAAAATGGCTCTTGTTTCGCCCAGGAGCACAAAGCACTGTATTTGAAGTGTCACAACTAAAACCTCCAGTAACAGTGCTCTCAGCATGAGCAATCTGTACGACCCTTTGGCTCGAAGGATTTGGGGAACATGACAAAAATTCCTTCCCTGCCATCACCCTGTGACAGAGTGCCTGCCCTATCACACAGCTCTGCAGCTCTTTCTCTTGTGACACTCATGACTTTCCAGAAGGCTGAGAACCACAAGAGGGTGGCCAGCAATCAAGCATGTCCCTGACAGGCATGTGGGCCACCCTGTACCCCAGACAACAGCAGCCTGTCAACTGGGCAAACCCTGCATAGGCGTGCAAGGGTCAGGCTGGCAGCATCACAGCTGTAGGTACTATTGAGGGGCAAAATGCAAGATGTGTGCAAGAGATGGAAAATATTTGGGAGCCTTGGAAAAGTCACATTGTGTGTGACCTCATGAAGGGGGGAGGAAAGCAAAATCTGTCTGCATAAGAATAATATGGAACTCAACCCAGATCCTGTCAGTTTGATGTACAGATTATCCTCCCAAAAACTCCTCCCCTCTGAGGGGTCTGGAGGGTTCCTTATTCAGCAATGAGGACGTCACCTCAATGTCCTCTCAGTTTTGCTCTCACACAAGCTGTATCCACACAGCAGGTTGAGTTTGGTTTCAGGATTTTCTGTCAGCGTGCCTCAGTGCTGTCACTACAAGGACTTTTCAGCACCTTCCATTATTCCCTAATGAATGCAACAACTAATCATCTGCCTGAGCAGCAGAATTGCTGAACTGTTACATGACTCTAATTCTTACAAACCAAAGCTCTAACTGTTCATAAGGCTTAACCATTTATTAGATGACACTCACTCATGGATACTCAGACTTGTTTCCTTCCGATATCCTTGTGCCCTGATCCAGGTACTGATCTGAGCACTGAGCCCTGAGGGTGCTGAACTATTCACACAGCAGAAGCTTCTGCACCCCTAGGAGGATTGCTGTGTTAGGAAATGGACACAAGAAAGTGGCTCATGTCCCATTGAGATTTACTGACAGTGCCAATAGCTTGCTAATAGTTTGGTGCATACTCTGAGTTACTGTCCTTGTAATTATGAGACTGAAATCTCCTTTAATGGCATGTTTCATAACTTTACTTCATAATTTTTAATGTTCAGCCATCAGGAAAATTAGTACTTGGCTTGTTTTTAAAATCACTTTGTTGGGAATAGACAGAATGGGTCATGAGTAATTAACAAGATAGAAGCTGCTTTATCTGTCTGGCCATCCAAGCATGTGGATTGAAGGTCCCCAATACCTGAAGATTTTGAAGAGTGAGATCCTAACCACATTTATCTGCATCCAACAGAACTGTAGTGTTCTGTTTTTAAAGACTTCTTGGGGCTCAGCCCTTGACCCCATCTCCCCAGGCACTGGTACAGGAGACCTGTCATTCTCCAGGATCTTCCACAGCACTAGCTTTGTAATCTGCAAGTCTGGCGCAGAGCTGAGGCCCAGGTCCTGCCGAGAAGTGTATCTGTGGTTTTCATAGAATGATAGAATGTTAGGGGTTGGAAGGGACTTCTAGAGATCAGCAAGTCCAACTCCCCTGCCAAAGCAGGATCACCCAAGGCATGTCACTCGGGAGCACATCCAGATGGATTTTGAAATTCTCTAGAGAAGGAGACTCCACAGTCTCTCCAGCAGCCTGTTCCAGGCTCTGTTAACCTCACAGTGAAGAAATTCCTCCTCATGTTGACGTGAAACTTGCTATGCTCAAGTTTATACCCGTTGTTACTTGTCCTATTGCTGGACACTACAGAAAAAAGTTTGGGTCCTTCCATTTGATAACCACCCTTCAGATACTTGTAGACATTAATTAAGTCCCCTCTCAGTCTTCTCAAGACTAAACAGCCCCAGTTCCCTCAGTCTTTCTTCACAGGGGAAGTCCCTTAATTATCCTTGTAACCTCTATTGGACTCTTTCCAGTAGTTCCCTGTCTCTCTTAAGATGGACAAAGTATTCCAGGTGTGGTCTCACAAGGGCAGAGTAGAGGGGGAGGAAAACCTTCCTACATCTGCTGGACACAGTTTTCTTAAAGCACGCCAGGATGCCATTGGCCTTTCTGGCTGCAAGGGCCCATTGCTGTGCCATGGAGGACTTGCTCTACACCAGAACTCCGAGTTCTTTCTCCATGGTGCTTCTTTCCAGCTGGGCAACCCCTAACCTGTACTGGTGTCTGGAGTTATTCCTCCCTAGATGCAGGACTCTACACTTGTCCTTATTGAATCTCATGAGGCTCATCTTCACCCAGCTCTCCAGCCTGTCCAGATCTCACTGGTGTGTCAGCCACACCTTCCTGTTTTGTATCATCATCAGACTTGCTGAGAATGCACTCTATCCTGTCATCCAGGTCATTGATGAAGACATTGAAGAAAACTGGACCCAGTACTGATCCCTGGGGAACACCAGTGGCCAGCAGCAAAATGGTTCTGCAGGGCAGAGGCCCAGCTTTGTCCCTTGTGAGAAGTGAACCCTGTGTGCCTGCTTTAGCCTAGAGCCATACACCAGGACCTAGCAGTGCCTGCCAAGACTCATACCATGTTCACCCCAACCTCTGGTACCATCTCCAATGTGTAAGACAGGGTCATGTTCTTCCCGAGATGCATTTTGAAGAAATGCAAACATCAGAAAAAGCTCAAGCTTTAACTAACGGTCGAGTTTCTGAGCTAACTAGAACTGCTGGCTAAGTCTTCCCTTACCATTCACTTTAAAAACCCTACAATTACTAGTCACATGTCAGGATGAAAACAAAACCACTGGAAAATGTGACACCTAACTCCTGACAAGACAGCTTTGAAGAGGATGAGTAGATTATGGGAGCAGGCATTTGTGCAGCCTGTCTTATCTTCTAGAGCACTGCTCTGATTCGCTTAGTGTTCTTTCTCCTATTTAAATGGTGGTAGATGTGTGTCAAGGGGTAGCAATTCCCTTTAGGAGAGAAACAAAACTTTTCTTTTTTTCTTTTTCTCTCTCTTTGCCTGTGGGGGTGGGGCCGGGCCGACAAAAAACAAGCCTGAGGGCATGTGGACAGAAGCGGAAGAGGGGTGTGGTTTGGAGAGAAAAAAGCTCTCGAGGCGAGGACGGCGGCGGCGTGGAGACGGCTTTTCCTCGGAAGCGTGGCCCTGCCTTTCGTCAGCGGACGGAGTTTTCCCCTGCAGAAAACCTTTTCTCCAACCACAGGTTTTACTCTCCTGCGGGAACACATCTGTTGGCTGTGTTTTTCCTGGGTTCGCCTGGCGCTTTTGATTCCAAAGACTGCTTTTCCCGTTTAAGAAGAGACAGCCCGGAGCGGACTCTCTCTCTCTCTCTCTCTCTCTTTTGCCGGGGAGGGGGGGGGATTAGCCGTCGGGGTCTGAGACGGCTAACATTTTGTTGTTGCCTAGCTTGTTTTTTTTTTCTTGTTGTTTATACATATATATTGTTCTAATAAATTTCTTGTCTCCTTATAAGTCCCGGGTCTCAGATAATAGTTGTCTAACTATTTGTTACACTAACAAGCAAACTGCCTAACACTGTAAAAAACTTCTCTCTTGCATGAATAGTTCAAATTGCATCATGCTTTTCCTGTTGAAGCTGTTTATTCACATGTAATACCAACCAAAACATTGAAACCACAATAATGTTTCAATACGAATCTCAGAGACCATANTCTACGTAAAAGGGCAATAGATAGGTCTGTGTGTAATTAAGATAATGATTTCTTGGCTTCAGAAACACTGTTAACTAAGCTATTTTTTAAAAATAGCCATAATTGTTCTGTAGCTAAAGAATTAACATATTATCAGACTATTTGTCGGTGTGCCTGCTCTCTGAAAAAAATGCCTCCCTGAAATTAATTTCTGAAATTATTTAATAAATCATTTAAAAATTCAGCCCATATGGAGATCAGTCAGTTTTTGATCCCTGACTCACACAGCATGTAAGGAGCCTGTCCCTCTCACCCAGAGTACAGTGGAGAGGGCAAGTGCAGCAGAGTCCTGAGCAGTTCAATCCTGCTCAGTGTAGCCACAGGACCCAAGAGCTGCTCAAATAGCTGTGGGACTGTCACCATCTTCAGCATCTATTAGAGGAAAGCTCTGACAGATCAGACATGCAGTGCTTTAACAAAAGGTGCGGTGAAAGTGCATAGCAGGCCTTGAGAAATGTCTGGAGCAGCATCCGTTGCCCAAACTTTTGAAACTGCTTGAAGCAAACTCTCAGGGGATTTTAAAGATGCAAGCACTGTTCCCTCTGTTTTTCACAGAATCATAGGATGGCTTAGGTTGGAAGGGACCTTAGAAATAATCTAATCCAACCTCCCCACCATGGGAGGAACATCTCTGAAGTAGACTAGATTGCTTAAGGTCTCATTCAACCTGGCCTTGAACACCTCCAAGGAGGGGACACCCATAACCCCTCTGGACAACTTATTCCAGAGTCTCATCACCCTCATACTGAAGAACTTTTTTCTAAGATCCAATTTAAACCTATTTTCCATCAGTTTAAAACCATTTCCCCTTGTCTTGTTGCTGGACACTCTTGTGAGGAGTCCCTCTCCAGCCTTCCTGTAGGGTCCCTTCAGGTACTAGAAGGCAGTTATAAGGTCCCCTCACCATCTTCTCTTGTCTGAACTCAACCTATCCTTGTAGCAGAGGTGCTCCAGCCCCTGGATCATCTTTGTGGCCCTCCTCTGGACTTGCTCCAACAGATCTATGTCCTTCTAATAGCAGGGACACCAGAAGTGGACGCAGTATTTGAGGTGGAGTTCATAAGAGCAAAGGGGGAGAATCACCTCTCTTGATCTGCTGACCACACTGCTCTTGATGCATCCTAGGATACATCTGGTTTTTGTGGATACTGTGGAGGCCTGCTTGTACTAGACACAAGATTTCCCTGTATTATCTGTCCTGGTTTGGGTTAAAAACCGAGAAAATTCTGTTCAGTGATTTTACTTTTCAGCTCAGGTTTCTAACTAGCTGCACTTTCTGGAGTTAGCAGCATGTTTTGCAAACAGTGTCCATTTCTAGCAGTGATAACACCTCATGTTTAGAGTTACTAGCAGGGATGGAATGCAAACCAAGGCCATTGCTAGAATTTGTGTATTGCACTGAAGGGGGCAGAAAGACCACACCTGCAGGAAGGAGCGGACAGGACAGGTGACCCCAAACTGAACGATGAGGTATTCCAGCCCATACACGTCATATCCAGTATATAAGCTCGGGGGTCCAGAGACTCGCCCCTTTTTTGGTCCCTTTTTGTCTCCTCTTCACTTCCGGCCTACCCCTTTTGCTTTGGCTCTTGTGTTCGCTCTCGAGACCTGGTGCCAGAGTCCAGCTCCTCCACAGTATCCGTGAGGGTGACGTAATTACCATCGGGGGGGGTTGGGTTTGGTACTGGCTTTGTACATATTTGTATATATTTCATTTTCATTTTTAATTAAATTGTTCTAGTTCTTTTTTCTAATCACTAAGTCTCTCTCCCTTATTCCTTTTCTCTCCCCTTTGGGGAGGGAGGGGGGTTAAAAGAGAGAGACTTTTATTGGTCTGGGGTTGCCCTGACCCTAAACCTTGACAGTTATTCCATACAATCCAATGGAAGATTGCCTCTTCCTGACCATGGGAACACCTGAGTTTTATAGATCAGTGTTGCACAATTGGAGAGTGGTCCCATTTTTTGCTAAGGCTCACCAATGCAGGAATGTTGTATTGCTTACTGGTAACCCTGAAATCAGCCTTAGCACCAGTAAAAGAGAAGACCCTGTAAGGCAGTATCTCTCTGCATTTGTCCGCCCAAGAAGTGGTGATTATATCTGCATGACTTTGCTTCTTGGATTACTCCTTATGTTAAAACTCCACCCTAGTTCTAGTTTCATCCAAGCCTTCATCCAAAGCAGAAACACCTACAGCTTTGTCAATGCAAGTGCTGCCAAATACCTTTCCTATACAGTGCACCTCCATGAACAATAACTCAGCTAGAACATGAGTCCGAACATTTCTCCTGGGTAACAGATGGCCCCACCTAACGCTGACATCCACTGTCATACTCACTGACATCTATCACGCATCTAAGCATAAAAGAAGCTAAAATATGTGGTTCCTTAATGCCTGATCAAATGATCAGAACTAGACAAAACAGTACCCAATCTGGAGTACAACACCCAGCGCACCAACTCCCATGGGCAACCCGACAACTCAGAACTTCTGCCCATGACTGAACAGATATTTTGTATCCTACCTCACTGCCCATCACCCATCAGACCAGCCCCCTCACTTGTCCCACCTCCCTTCTGTACCTGTCTTGTCCAGAGCAAGTGAACATTGCTCAGAAATGCTCCCTAGATACTAACTGGCAGAGGGAGAGATTGCAATCAGCATCATAGTTCTGGAAGTAACATACATTTGTTAAGGTCATCTTGACGGAAGGATTGATATTGATTTCAGAATATTATTTCCTTTGGGTTCCTTTGTTTTGTTTCCTTTATGCAGGTGGGACACGGGGAAGGAGCTTACAGACCCTTCTGGGATAGCTGGAAGAATCTGGTCTGAATATCAGGCTCCTGCCCCCCACACGGAAAAGCTGTGGCCTCATTATCAACAAAGCCCCAAAGTCAGTTTGGAGGAATTCTGTACAAATGGAAGTTATAAGAGTAAGTAGCTCCTGGCTTTATTTTCACAGCTAAATACAGCAGACCTCCAAACTTACAATGTTTAGCTTGATTTCTTAATAAAACACAATGTCTGTCTTCTGTCTGCCTCCTGCTCTCTGCTTGTCTCTCTTCCCAAACAACTTTTGACCTCACTGGCAGTTTCAGTTAAAGCTGGCTGCACATGGGACTTGGCAATATTAAGTCCTCCACATTTTATAGAAAAGGATGGCCACAGAGTACAAACATCTGGACAGTGTCCCCACACTGGGAAGCAAATCTTGGCTGCTGCCCTCACCACATGGCTGGGGCTGGCAGGTCAACAGCTCCTAGCTGGCACTGGGTACCAAAGCACCAGGCTGGAGGAGGGCACTGGAGGGGAGGTAGCCAGCACTGTCTTCACTGTTAAGAGGGTTATAGTGTGGAGGTGGGATCACTGATCTGGGAACAGCATGGGGGTGATCAGATGGAGGAAGTATTAGAGTACATAGTGAGAAACTGGAGATAGGAGGGCAAGGAGAAATTGGGACTGGGGAAAGGATCTGTCATGTAACTTTGAAAGGGAAGAGCTATGGAACGCTAATCCATAGGATGTTCACAGGATAGCAGATCTAAAAAGAAAAAGAGTTTTTTCCTGCCATTTTCCCCTAGCCACAAAGGCAGAGGATCAGTGCCTTTTAACTTCTGCTCTGATCATAGCTAGCTTCTCCCTTGCACAGCTGCAAACTGCAAAGCATTCTGGGATGCAGTTTGCATGAAAAACATTTCTGCAAAATGAGGTCTTAACTGTGCATGTGAAGTGAGCTCCCTGCGACCCTCTGTGGCTCTGTGCTGGTCTCAGGCTCACCACAGGGATGCAAGGGCAGGACCAGGCTCTGAAGCTGTACTTTGTTGCTGCCTCAACACACAGTTAAGGTGATGAACCTGAAAGACAAGCATGGGTCAGGGGATGTAAAACAGGAGACAAAGAAACTATTCTTACCTTATAGATCTTTCCCTCTTCAGTACCAACAAGAAACAAATAGTCTATCTTTTTATGAAAATCAAATGATGTCCCGCAGCCTGCCAACAGAAGAAAGGTCTGTCAGATGCAGAATTGGTTCATCTGGCCAGCACATGCTCCCTGCCTATGTTACACATACACAGCCAGTGTTTTTAGAAGTGATTTATTAGCCAGAAGCTCCCAAAAGATATTAGAGCAACCCCTTCTGCAAACACTTTCCAAGCTGAGCCCATTTTCAAGACCTGCAATTTGAAAAGCTGATATAGAGAAAGGAAAATGTGACTGGAAGAACTGGAAGGGAACTGGAAGAACAGAATGGCTCAAGATTCACTTTTGTAAGAATTTAAAATGCCTAGTGCATTTTAATTTAAATGTAAGAGTCATGAGGACCAGGCCTCTCTCCTGTTGGGCAAGAACAGTTCTTTTCTGTTTGTTTAGTATTCACAAAATATATATAGTTTCCCAGGCATAAAAGAGCCCAGAGAGTAAACAACACACTGTACCTCCCTGTCCCCTGTTCATCCTTAGATCAGAAGCCATTTAGCAGTCTCACCTCAGTAAATCCAACAGGAAAAAGATGTGATTTGGGAAGAAATCTTCTGCAAGGCACAGAAGAATCCTCTATACTTCAAAAGTCCTGAATCAAGCAACATTGTGAACTGTGTTTAGAACCACAACAGGATGTGGCTTCTTGAGATTTTGTGGCTACTGCTCCTGGAGCAGATGCAACATCCTCCTAGAAAGCCAATTTGCAGGGTGGTGAAAGAAAATTTCAGTGGGGTCATTGAGCAGAAGATGGGATGTCTGCTGAGTGCCAAAGCAATCTGGTGCTGTTGACCAGCAGGGACAACCACAACAGTAATCAGACAAGAGACAGGAGCAAGCAGGCAAGGCTAAGAAGCACAAAGTTACAGAGAACTTCCTGCAAAGGCAGCTGTCTTAAATGTTATGTTTTAAATGTTAACAAAATGTAGTTGTCAAAATAATTGTTAAGGTCATTTCAACCCTCTAGTACTGTCTGCATTTTTAACATTTAAATAGATTGTTAAATATTCAAGGCAAGTATTTGAAACTCCATCTCCCAGTAACACTAACAAATAATCCTGAAACCTCTGGGAGTTCTCCAGCCTACTGCTTTAGTACATTTCTTTAGCTGATCTCTTGCAACCTATGTACCAATGCAAACCTTCTCAGAAACAAATTGTTCAGCATATACTAGCCTAGAAACACAGCAATTCTTAAATGCAGAGCAAGCACCTTCTCCAAACCCAGGCAACGGGTTCCAAGCCAAAACCAGGTGCAGTAGGATGTTAAGGAGAATCCTCAAGGCACCTTGTATAGTCCTGGACCTCCAGAGCTGATTCATCCCATTGTGTCTCAAACACAGGATGGTCAGTGAGCCTAAAAGGACTGCATTATCTCCACCTTGTATGGAGAGAGTCTATCATAGTATCTCAGAATGGGTACTGTGCTTTTAGAGAGCCAAAACCCAGTGAGGCACATCCCACCACTGGCTGGATAAGCTGGTCATCCAGGAAAGGGCATGAGTTGCTTTTCATCTTGTCAGTCCAGATCAATGTCTGATAGGAAGAACAAAACTTAGTTCTGACAAACATAGGTAATGCCTGTGCCTTGTCTACATTGGGATATCCCAGTCAAACAGAGTTTTGTTTTGTTTTGTTTTAATTCATGTTGATCTTTTTCTGCAAGTAAAGGCAAGATATAACAAAGGAAAACTTTATCAATTACTGGTCATTGCTCCAGGTAGACTTTGCCCTACTAAATGATGAAAGCAAGAGGTTCTTTAGCTCCTTTCCATCTCAACACCCCACTATCACTTTAATTCCCCACAATGACTAATTAGAGGCTTTGTGTTGTTAATTTATCAGCATGGCAAGGACTTGGGCTCCTACCATGTGCTTGCAGCTGCAGCCCCTCTGGCCCCTGAATTGTTCTTTCTTCTTCTGACAGCTTGATGACATCTGTATGAACCAGCTCATTCTGCAGGCAGAGGAGATTCCACAAGAATAATATGCTTTACAGCAACAATACAGAGACATTCAGTAATTTGAAATGGCAAATTTTATGAAGGAATTTTAAACAGCTGTCCAAAAGTTGCTTAATCTTTCATGCTCGCAGTTGGCAACTTGATAATGTGCTGTTTTACATAAAACCTCCAGGAAACTGCTGCTTTGGTGCACTGGAATTGAGAGCTACCGAGACCTCACTGAGATACATGAACTGACTTGGAAAGCCTTGGGTTTCAGGGTCAACATTTTTGAGAAGAGGTTGGCACCGTCAGCTTAAATCATTGTGTGGAAGTGAAATCGCCCTGTGTGATAAAAGATGGGAATGGCATATTATCATGAAGCTAACTAAACCCCACACTATCGGATAGTAACTTCCCATCTTGGCAGTCTTTGCTTCTTAGCATTTTCCTGTTATCCCCAGAGCAGCCTCAGTTCCCAATACACTCAAATTCATGGGCTCTGAGATTCAAATAACAATAACATCTAGCAAGCAGCTCCCCATGGGAAAAGTGCCCAATGTTGCTGCTATCAGCAGAGCTCTCATTACAGGCCACAAACTACTGTGTTAGGTGAATATAGGGCAAAAAAAGGCTGTGTCCCCAGGAGTTTACAGTGAAGGTGGGAGACAAAAGACAGATGAAAATAGATACAATATGGGTGAGTATGAGGAAACAAAGAGAGGGCAAAGATCCATTCTTAAACTAGCTTTGGGAATGAAAATACCACTGCAGAATGGAGTTGGTTGTGAATATAAGAATACCCCAGGGCTAATATAAAGAACTAAAGATTAAATTAGTGAGCAGTGTGGGCTGAGGACTGGATGTTTTCATGAATCTGCAGATTTCCCACTGGAGCACTGTGAGAACAAAACAGAACTTCTTATCTCAGTGAATCAAGCTTTAGCTGGAGCTTCTCTAAGCCAAAGCAGGCCTCATGTGGAAAAAAGAGATTCTGCCTGGCAAAGTCAATCCCAAAGAATTGAATGTTAGGGAAGGTGGGAGGAGACCTTGTGAGCATCTGTTCAGTACTGCAGTTCAGAGAGTACAGCATTCTGTAAGATAATTTTTTTATATTTTGGGGGTACACATTGTAAATTTGAAGGTTTGGCAAAGGTCAAACCCATAAAATAATGTACTTCCTTGTCTTTTGCACTGCTGCACACCCTATTGATGGCAGTAACTGTTATCTCAAGGAGCAGAAAGAAGCAGGACTCCTTCAGCCTGCAGAGTCCTACCTTCTGTTAGTTACTCTTCTTGCAGCATGTGGGTTACATCAAGTTGTATTCAGTGGGTAAAAGCAGGAGTGAAGAGGCCATATATACTGGTAGACATATGCAGGAGTTGGAGAGAGCAATGCCCAGAGCATCCAGCAGCAGGAAATATCCCACATGCTACTTGATGCTCATCCAAATAGGAGTGTTGGTGGGCTTCTGGAAGCACAGGCAGGACATCCTGAGCAGGCTCTTGCCTCTGATCAGGCTCCCAGATCTGTCAGCTTTCCAGGGAGCATCTGCCCTGTCCAAGCCATGGCTGATGGCAACATGAGTCTGGGCTGAAAAGCAGCTTTGGAGCTGCCTGCAACTGATCACATTGATATGTATGGAGGTTGGATGTGTGATCTCAGCAGGCACAGACACATGCTAGCACATTTAGCATTCTGTTCTGGTAGAAAGGCAAATGACATAAGACCTACTCTCTAAGCCCACAACTTTCTGCAGCACTTCTCTGAAGATGCCTTCCAGCACGTCCTTCTGGCCAATGCCTCTGTGGACAGCTTCTTGCAGCCTCTTGCCTTCACAAAGGATCTTGTACAGATTTCCACATTGTGTTACTTTTATTTTGTACCCAGCTTCAAAGTCTAGAAAACGCATCTGTTCCTGGGGTTGTTTGTCACCAGAGCCATTCTCATATTCCTCTGGGTAAACAGACTGTCGACAGTTTGGCCTTCCAGGAATACTGAACAATAATACATAGCTTCTGCCCCACAGTCGTACAGCACGTTGTAAACATGACTGAATTAGATCTTGCAGCTGCCTTTGGGTATTAACCTCAAGCAATGAAGAAGCCCCAGAGCTGTTCAGCCCCAGGGTGAACTGCAGCAGCTAATCAAGCCTGGGATTGATGAGGGTCACCTGAAAAGCAGCTCCATCCCATAGCCCAACAGATTCCTTGGCTCTGAAAGAGATCCTTTTTGATAGGAAATGTGTGTGCTCCAGGTGTGAGAGTAGAGTCATCCAGCTGCAGAAGCCCTGCACCCTTCCTGGCTGTTTTACACCTTCATGATAGCCCCAAACCAAGCCAAGCCAATAGCCTAAATACACAAAACTCACATGCTGTCTGATGTTGTCCAAAGTGACTGTACCCATTTTTAACAGACAACCACTATAGCCAAGGTAGGTCAACTGTCCCTAGCTAACATTTGACAACTCTTCTATCCAGAGTGTCAGCATGGCTTGCCAAATATCCGTCTGGAAGTAAGAACGAATTTTTTCACTTTTTGCTCTGAGCTTTAGAAGTGTCAAACAGCTATCAGTGTTTGAAGAAGCTTTACTTCTGGATAGTCCTGTCAAAAAGATTAACGAAGCTCTCTTTCATTTATTCCCTATTTGCACTATGGATTTGCAGAACAGAAGACCTCTGGAGGCTCTTCAATTTCGTTCTAAATAAAGCCCAGAGATAGCTCTTCTGTAAAACTGGAATTCAAGCATCCATTTCTCCTTGCTGGGTACTAAGCCAAAGATTGTAACACAACACCCTTTTCATTCCATTCCTTGTTTTTCCTGTTGAATCTCAGTCCAGAAAAAGGAACCAGACAACACCTAAAACTTTACTATTTTCCACCCCTGCCTGCTAAGTACACAGTAGCTCTGGCAATTTCAGAGGTGATTTCACCTCAAAAAAAAAATAAAAATCTTAAAACAGTGTTCCCACATAGATGTGGTCAAGTTTATAAAAAGAAGTGCAAGGAAAAAGTAGAAATGGCATCATGCTAAGGAGGTGCAGGTCTTCAAAGTCACACCAAGGATTCTTAGTAGGTATATCTGCATTCTCAAAGGACAGAAAAAAAACAGCTTATGATGAAGGAACACAGTTAAACCAAGATGGAAAACAGAAATGCTGCAAAAGACCTCTAGCAGGTGAGTTGCCATCAGAGTCTATTTGCAGACTCTTAGCTTTTCCCAGCTGTGGCATCTCTGAAGAGGCTTTTAACCCAGTGTGTCTTGCCTCTTAAGTGGAGCAGGCTGACCACACAGTTAGTGGGGCTCAGTGTAACTTCCCAAATCACCTCAAATGGATGTGTTAACCTATAGACCTCTATTACCCACATCTACATAACTCTTCTGGGCAATTATTCAGGGGATAAAACAGGAGCTGAATGCTGGGACAATGTTAACCTCTCCCTATCTAGGGAGCATTCAGAGCTCTTTTGGGAGAAGGACTTGGGACACATTTGCAGGAGGGGTTTTTATATCTAAAGCTACATGCATGAACCTGGAGGAATTTATAAAAAATAACGATCGATGCTATCTGTATGTGCCTACTGTGTTTATTAGAAGAAGCTCCCACTCCCAAAGGGAACATGAAACTAAGATTTACATATGTTAGACATGAGCCCTCACCCATGGCAGCACGACCTAAAGCTTCAGAAAAGACAAGCCTTGAGAAGCTTGGCATAACAGGCTGAAAAAAATGAGTCTCCAGAGATGTAAAGAAATTTCGTAGCTTGCTAAGGCATAATGGGACAGCTGCTTCAAACTCATATTTAGGGCACTTTTTTTTTTTTTTAAGTAAAAAATTTTGAAATCTTCAAAATGGAAAATTAAATGGCCTACAGAAAAAAATACATTGCAATACAGAGACATAAATCTAATGGTCATTTAGGAACATTAATGTATAATTAAAGTTTCTTTCAGTGTACACACTCCTACAGAAAAAGTCATCAAAAGCAGGGCATGCAATTAACAGAGGTTGTCTCAGGTGTGGGCTGGCAATGCCATGGCATGGGGAAACCCTGTGCCTGTCTGATTGCATGTTGCCCTCTCACCGCAAATGCGGCCCAACTCTGTGCTACTCTGGCCACAAGGGGAGAAATTTGCACCTTCCCTCCCCCACTCTGAATTGCAATCTGCAGAGGAGCATTTTGTGAGTAAGAGTCTTGGAGCCTGGGGAAAAAAGCAGAATTTTCTGCTCTGTCTCTGGGTGACCTGCATTGGACAAGGAAAATATCAGAGCACGGACCAGTCTTGAATTCCAGCAGCTGCAACACAGGAAACTGCTCTCTCATACTCAGGGCCATAGGGTGCTACAGATGCAGGCAGGATGAAGGTTAGGTCCTGAGCAAGCAGTAGGCTGGTTCTGCACATTTCAGAGTTTAACATGGAGCCCCAGACCCAGCTGTGACTGCATGTGCAAGCTTTTGCTGCCACTTCTTTTCAAACATGGCTCATTATAAGTAAAAATCAAAAGAATGCATTATTGAACTTTGGAGGCTATTGGTTACAGTTTATCTGGGAAAAGAAATTACCACCTACTGTTTACCTTAATTAAAGTCCATGAAACAATCCGCCCATCTGAGGAAACAGAGAAGAAGTTCAAATTGTTGTCCAGGTCATCCTTCTGCCACTTGACCTTAAAGCAAGAAAACGGTCACAGTCAGCACAGGGCACTCAGCATTAGTAGGAGAGAGTTCCATGCCCTCAGAGGGGTGCTCAAAAGAGCAGATAGTTTCCACCTCAGAGACCTGCTGGTAAATATCATATATGAACACTCTTACTTCCACAGGCAGCTTCAGAAGTGCCCTCAGCACTACCATCACTCACTTTCCTTCAGGGAAACTCCAGAGAGGGGTTAAAACTCCACAGCTGGGAACTCTGCACCTACTCATGGCCATCTCCCCCAGCAGCGACAGGACCATGGCCATCAAGGAGCACTGCTCTTCACTACAGTGCAACACTACCCCAGAGATCCCCAAGACATCTCCAAACAACACCAGCAGTGCAACAGAAAGATTCCCAAGACACAGTACATCAGTGACCCTGCACAAACTGTCCCCTTCACATCTGGCTAATTAACTGTGGAGCCATATGGCTACTGTACAGACCTCAAATTAGCTTTCTATTCCTTTGTGGGGTGCAGACAAGTCCTTGCTGACTATGTATGAGAAGGGTCCTTGGGGCACTTCTGTTTCAGGGAGATGAAAACGTCTCAATTAAAAATGAAATCCTCCCTACACCTTCAGAGCATCTGTCTGCTGGGTAAGGAGATTTGCCTTTTGACTCTGACAGCTCAGCAGGAGAGATTAGAACTCAGATAAATGGCTTACAGTTTAGAAAAGACATTTCAGTTAGACCAAAAGCATTAAGATCACTCGATTTTCAGATCTGGGAATTCAATCAGACTGAAGGGGAAAGGATGACTTGTCACTGGGCCTGTCAGCACACACTCCTGTGTGCATCTGTCAGTTCAGGATGGGGACAAGCACTTCAGCAGGTTGTGCTGAGGTTTTCAAAGGTGTATATGTTCCTGTCCAAGCAGTGCAGCAGATCCTTCCTAAACATCATCTCATAAACATGATAAATGGGCATGATTACACTAGAGCTTGCCAAATACTCTATCTGTGACCAGCTATTTAATTGGTACCTATTCCAGAAAACAAGCAGTATTCTCAATATTTTAATCACACATATTGGGTATTCTGATTACACTTTCCTGGTATAAACAGTGTTCATTCTGGTTTGTAAAATTGTTTATACTGTGAACGGCCGTGAAGCATTAAAATTCAGCAAGAGACTCTGCAGAGAGTAATTAATCCTCTAGCGAACAGGTTTTCTACCTAGAACACACTATTCTGAGGAAGGAAAAATAAAACATAAAAGGAAACCATCTGAGAATACATCAAAATGCCAGTTTCATGTCCATAAGGTGCTGCTGAAGAGTCTCAAGTGGCATATACCTTTGAACATCCTTGCACAGGAGAAATCGTTAAGGCTCCAAGTAGAACAACTTCTGCTGTCTGGGATGAAAGGAAAGGCATAATTCAATATGGTCCAGAATATAATGGCTAACAATAAACAGACAGGTTCAATGGCACATACAGAGAACAGTGATTTCCAAGGCTGGCCATTGTGCACAAAATGTGCTGGGGTTCTCCTCCCGCTCTACTCTACGCTAGTGAGACCACAGCTGGAGTACTGTGGCCAGTTTCGGGTTCCCCAGTTCATGAGGGACTGGGAAACACTAGTGAGAGTCTAGTGGAGAGCTACAAAGATGATGAAGGGACTGGAACATCTCTCTGATGAGGAGGGGCTGAGAGGCCTGGGTCTGTTTAGTCTGGGGAAGAAAAGGCTGAAAGGGGATTTTTTCAATGTTCACAAATATCTGAAGGATGGGTGTCAAGTAGAAGGGACCAGTCTCTTTTCAGCGATGAAAAGAGACAAAATATGACAAAATACAATTGGTCAACATTATCCTGGCCATGAGGATGACTTGAGTGCTTTGCAGGACAAGCCACAGAGGTCACAAATTCAAACACAAGAAATTCCACCTCAACATGAGAAAAAACATCTTTACTGTGAGGATGATGGAGCCCTGGCACAGGCTGCCCAGAGAGGCTGTGGAGTCTCCTTCTCTGGAGACTTTCCAGACCTGCCTGGATCTGTTCCTGTGTGGCCTGTCCTGAGTGATCTTTTGCTGGCAGGGGGGTTGGACTGGATGATCTCAAGAGGTCCCTTCCAACCTCTACCATTCTGTGATTCTAAGCTTCTGTGATTCTATACCTATTCCAGACACATCTCCCTGGGATCAGCTACTGCTGACAATGACAGCCGCCAGCAGCTGCTTCAGATGCAGGGATTGGTATAGTGAGGAGTTTTAATTCAAAGTGAGAAACTCAGAATTCAGAGGAACTGGTTGCAAACACATGCCAAACGTATCTCATACTGGGCACAGATGAAAGGACCACATTTTACATCAGAACTTCTTAAAATGCCACTCTAAAATTGTCTGATAATAAGATAGTCTTATTTGTATGTCCAACATAGCTTTCCTCTAATTCATGTTCTTCCTCTTTAGTGTCCCAAATATTTGGGAAAAACAATTACAATTCCTAGCCCACCTCTAAGAAAAAATGACTTTGCTTGAGGTAAGGTAAGCTGTCTCTCAGCTTCACAGTATCTCCTATGTAAACCCCATGCAAAGTTTTTGCCAAAAAACTGGGCAGTAGTTAGCACAAGCGGCTCAGTTATTCTCTGCTGGGACAGGACTACACTGCAAGAAAAGGTGTTCTGTGGTATCTGAAACCTGCAGCCTGAACCCAGCAATGCCCTGTGCCTCACATAGAAGAGGGACACAGGTGACACATCCCTGCACTGCAGTCAGCATGGGTCTGAGCTGCCCCGAAGTACAGAGCCACCATCCAGGTTGCACACACAATGCACATGCTGGGATCAGAGCTGGTCCAGACCCTCTCTGAACAAAGTGTCCCGGCTTGTCTCCTCTCAGGGTGTATGTCCAAGTGTTCATTAGTGAGCTCTGCTCAAGGAGTGCAGGGGCAGCTGCAGCTGAGTTCCCAGCTCAGCTCTTGCCAAGTAGCGCAGACTTCTGCACCTGAGCTGGAACCAAGTGACAGCCCATCAAAGCAGTGGAAAATTAATGGACAAAGGCTCAACATCTGGAGTCCACCCTGATCACACCATGCAGACGCAACTCCAGAATTCTTGTCTACACTAACACAAGGCATTGCAAGAACCTGGTCTGGAGGTGATGACACTGTAAGTGCTATCATGACCCCATGTTTCTTTTTCTCAAGACAATTCCTTTCAGAATTGCCCAAGAAAGAGTTTTTCCCCAGGGTTTGCCCACTCCAAATACCCTCTCCCTGGTTGAGATCTGGTCAAGTTTTCTACTACCAGTTACTCAGTTCAGGATCACAACTACTTCTTTTCATCCATGGTTGAAATGTAGAGGTGGAGTCATCAGCCTCAAGAAGCATGAAGGCTTATTTACTTTGAGTACTTTTGCCTCTATACCCAAAGCAGTCAATAGTATGTGAGTTAGGTACATACTATAGACAGCTTGAATGTAGTCCCTCAAGGGCACCATCTGCCCACAGATCACAGAATCACAGAATCACAGATATTAGGGGCTGGAATGACTGTCAGCAGCTCTCAGTGATAGGATGAATTTTAGAAAGCTGAAATTGGCACTTAGTACTTTCAATTTTCCTTCAACACCTCTGACACCTTAATAGTGTTTGTGATCTTTTTTCTTCTGCTCTCTGAATCCCGTGAACACTTACTAGAGTAATTAGCCTTCATGATACTGCAATCAAATTGGGCATCTGCTCAGAACTGGCCTTTTCTCTGCTCCCAGTGGCCCATGAACGTGGCACAACCTCCTGTCATTAGCAGTATCTGTGCTGTGCAGGGTGGGACATTTCACGAGAGAACCGGGCAATTGTGTGCATAATGGCAAGAAGTTAATTCTTTCCTGAAGCGTGTGATTATCAACCCAGGATTTTCACTACATGAGACAATTTACAGCAAAAGTTCAATTATGATACAGTAAGAGTAAAGAACCACATGAAAAATGAAAGTGTGTATAAACAGCAGGAAGAAGACAAGTAAACACAGAGCAGCAAGGCATTTGCCGTGCCTGATCATGATGAGACCTGTAATAAAATTAAGGATCTGCTGCTATTTTATCAGTGTGATCTTTAACCTGACTATTTTTGCAGTCCAAAAGCAATGTGTGGAATTCATTGCTGTTGGAAGAGCCTAGCACTTTTTAATTTTTATTTCTCAAAGTCTGTTTATTTATAAAGACTATTGACTCCTATTTGTACATTAAAAAAAAAAAAAAAATTGAAAGCTGCATGTTCACTGCTATATACAGCAGGTTAGCATGGCAATAATCCATTCATTCTTAGCGAGGGAATACTATCATTTTTTCTCTTTGGCAGCTGGTAATGGCTCCTGTCCAGAAGGAGATTAGACCATTCATCCAATGTGATTTGAAAATTCCCATGTTTCTGATGTCATTCCTACAAAAGAAATAATGCTTGTTCAGTTTTCACAGCACGGAGGCTGTTAGTCACTCGCACTGACAAAATACAATTGGTCAAAATCATCCTGTCCATGAGGGTGACTTGAGTGCTTTGCAGGCAGCCACAGGCAGGACCTGGATCTCCTTGCCTTTCCTGTGAAGTGACAACTGTTACTGCAAACGCAAATCCCTCTGGTTAGTCCTCGGCTTGCCAAAGCTCAGCTGTGGGATGCCACGTGCAACACATGCCCATTGACTGATACGCAATTCCTTCCCTTTCTGTTAATTATCATTCAGGGAGCCCTTTGCCAGCATTGGAGTACCACAGCCCTGCTGACACCTGCCCTAAGTGAAATAAGAGCATTTTTGTCATTCAATGACTAAAAAAAAATAAATAATAAAGTCTGCCAGAGCTAGAGGAAAAGACAGAAAAAGGTATTATCAAATCCCCATGTCACCTTTACACAAACTGGCCATGTAAAATTCTTAGATGACTCCAGCAAGCAAACAGCTCCTTGGCTTCTGAGGCTTTCCTCAGAAGCCAATATGACCTGGGGACAAAATCCTTCCAGTGCCAGCCTGGCAATTAGTACAGTTCTAAGCAAAGTATCATGGCAATACAGAGTTTGGAGGGACATGAAAAGGATATCTATTCTGCCCTGAGTCAGGATCAAACACACCACTATCAATGGTATCAATTCACACAGGCTCCAACAACAGCCACTCAACAATCCCCCTGTAGATAGGTCAGTGCTGAACCAGCCTTATACAGGAAATTTCCTTTATCACAAGTCAAGCTGATTACTCTTTACCATCTCCCCAGTGGACACAGAGAACAGCAGTTTATTGCCTTTTTTTTGTAACAATCCTCAAATTGTCACGACAATGCTCCTGTGCCACGGCTCCTTTCTCTTTTTTTCCAAACCCAGCAAAACCAATTGCTTCACTGTAGCTTCCAGATGCTGCTTTTCAAGCCTTCACCACTCCTGCTCTTCCACTTCAGCCCTTCTCTGCAGCTACAAGCACGTGGTATAAGGCTATCCTTAGGCTTCAGAAGACACAAGATACAACCTCCTCTATCTTATATTCCTAACAATAAATAAGAACTACACATCTTATGCAACAGTACTGCATTGCTGATCACTGATAGTGATCTGCTCTACTTTTCCCTTCTGTCACCCTGCTGCCTAACCAGTCATCCCAGTTCATATCTGTGCATTTAATTTCCCCTTCCTTAACAAAGTATTTGTTCTTTATTGAATTCCATCACATTGATTTTGGGCCCTTCTTCCAATTTATCAAAATCATTTTGAACTTAATCATGTCCTGCAAAGTGTCTTGTTCTCCAAAGGAAGCCTCCCTATTCTGTAATTGGAGTTGTTAATGAAAGTATTGATCAAAAGGGCTGACAAGGGAAGGGTCTCATTTGAGCTATGTTCAGCATCTGACAGGAAGCTCTGTCTAGCTGCTCCTTGAGCATGCTGAGACACCCGAGCAGCCTCTTTACAGTGATTTTAACTAATTCATATTTCTCTACTTTGGTTATAAGAATGTCACTGTGTGAGCCTGAATCAAAAGTTTTAGTCAAGTCAAGATGAATAGAGGTGATAAACCTTCACTTCCTTCCCCTTCTTCATGAGACTCTGAAACAATTGAAAGAAAATAAATTATACTGGCTTCACAATTTATTCTGGACAAATCTATGTCAGCTTCTCTGAATCACCTTATTATCTGGACATTTACAAACAATTCCAGTGCTTTTACACTGATCAAAATTGGTCTGCTTGGTCAGTAATTCCCTGGGTCCAATTCTACCATTTTCATCCAGATTACTTTTTTACTGCTTCCAGCCCTTTGAGACCTTTTCTCCTTTTCATGGCCATGCTTGTCCTTACAGGACAGAGTGCAGTCTGTTGCCTTTCTGGGTTATCATCCCCTCTTTGCAAGTTCCTGTGGCTGGCTTAGGATGCCTCTAGCCTGGATGAATTCACCAGACACTGGTTTCTGGGCTCTGGTACCATGCCGATGTCACTATCCATCCTGTATACAAGGTCAATCCCTTAGAAGAAAGCACCTGCAGAAACCCCTTTTGATAGACATTGGCCCTACAGCATCACTGGAAACTGTTCTGAGATTGATGACAGCAGACTTTATTTCAGTTTTCCCACATCACAGATGCATGAATGTGTATGAGTCCACAGGCAACAACAGAGAGATGCTTCCCTTCATCCATGCCCTGGAGCATACTCCAATCCTGTTTCTGAGTCAAAGTACTCAATCAACTCAGATGCTATAAATGGTCTTGCACATTAACACTTGCCTTTGCTTAAAATATAGGACAGATGTAACCTTAAAGCTCACTAAAATGCTTGTTAATGGTCTGAAATTGCTCTGGCTGGTTCTTTAAGTACTCTAGGATATGTTCAAGCCAATCTTGAAGATGAACATGAACCTGTTTCGTCTAAATATTCCTTAACATGCTCTATCCCTATTCTCACTTTCATCCTGTGCTTTCATCCTCTAGTTACATTAATCATACTACGCAGACAGTCTCAGACACTTATTGTAAGATTAAACAATACAGCATCAAATATTTCATTCTTCTCCATACCACTGAAAGCTTGCTAGTAATAAGCCTAAATTCTTAATTCCTTTAATTTCTAATATAGTTCCTAAATATTTTCCCCTTCCCTTTTATGATCCAGGATAATCACAGCTCATTTTACACCTTTATTTTCTCTGTATTAATTTGTCTTTTATCTTCTGAAAAATGTCCTTATCTCTGTGCTTCAGCAGTTATTGTCTTTCACTGCTGAGCTCTAGATGCAGCTGCATGGGCCCCTCTCAAAGACCTTGCCACTCTTCCCAGCCCAGCAGCTCAGGGAGCAGCTCTGACTGCGTAGCTGAACAGAGCACAGTCTCTTGCAGAAGCCCAGCTGTGCATCACAGGAGTGCAAAGCCCCTCTGTGCTCTCCCAGCCACTCTGCTTTCTCCATACCTTGGACACACAGAGCTAAGCAGGGAAATTCAGACACTTCTCCTCACACTGGTGGATGGAAACTTTTACTCAAGACTTCCCACTGACAAACATCTGCTCCTTGAACCAGAATGTGAACACAGCGAGGGAATCGACCCTCATGACCCTCTAGCTGTGCCTTCCCTGGCACCAAACCACAGACACAAACTCAGTCAGAACTACATTTCCCCAGTGTCTTTATGCACAAGCCTGGGCCAAAGCAAAGCACCAGTAATGCTCTGGGGCTCCCTCAAGGTAGAAGAGCTGAACACAAGCTGTGATTTAGGAAGGGAGGGCACTAGCCCTCATGGATGTGTTGCATCACACGACGGCCCAGGTCAACAGATAACAGGTGGACATAGTGTGGATGCATACAGAACCAGACAGAACAAACTCCAACCTGGATGTGTTAGTGCAATGGTGAGCACTTCTTGTCTGTGTAGAGGATAGTTCCTACTTTTCATGGCCATCCTATATTTTAGTCTGCTTCAGCATCATGCTGAGGGCTCCTGCTGAAGTGTTGATCTACGATAAATTGCTCCATAGGTCACATCTTCCAGAGCCAGGCTGATCTCTCCTGTGCCCTGGTGTCAATATCTCCTAGACTCCCTTACAGCAGTCTCTGATTTGATATAAGAAGCAGTTGTCATTTCTTCCCTATGTCACCTCCAAATGTGTTTCTTGTTGGTTCCTGACAGTAACTTCAGCAGAACAGCATCCGGAAATATCAAGTCATTACCAGCTGAGAAGAAATCTTTCACATTCTTCTCCTGTCAATGACAAATTGCAGTTTTTTATTTCTTTGTTTATTTCCCTCCCTATGTCACTTGCCTCTGCTGTTTGCCCAAGGGATCTGCTACGGTGAAAGTCTCCTAAGACAGCCAGATGATCCTGATTCTGCTGACTGTTTTGCTGGAGTAAATAGTTTGTCCCTCCTTTGCTACCAAGACAAAGTAATACTCCTACAAAAAAGCCTCCAATGCCCTCCATGAAGGACACTGACATCTATTCTTAATTTGCTGCTTATCATGCACTCCAGCCTGGCACCAGAAGTAGCCTGCACTTTCTAGGTGACCAAGTGAATAATTCTAGGGGGTCCCTTGTGGCTGGTTGCATGGAGTGGCCATTATGCCCACCTTGGAGCTAGGATGTCTCCATCCAAGGAGGACTCTGTTTTGCCTAACCAACTGAACCCATCTCCTGAAACTGTTTCTCATCTGCTGCTACGTTCAGTCTGGGACTTCCCCAGTGCCTGCTCCACAGTATCAGTGGTGACAGTGAAATAATTACCACTGGGGGAGAGGTAGAGTTCAATACTGAGTTAGTATATATTTCATTTTATTATTTTCATTACAGCTTTAGTTTTAGTTTTCTTTTTCAATCAGTGTGTCTCCATTATTCCCTTTCTCTTCCTCTTTGGGAAGGGAGAGAGGTCAATAGAGAGCATCTGTCATCTCTAGGAGGGATCAGTAGGCAGGTGGTGTTTTCCTCAACTTCTTCAGTAGCCAGGAATGCTGAAAAGAAGAGGAAAGCACAACCCAATACACACATGGCTTAGAGGCTGGTGCCCTTGGCTGCATTTTGTTTTCTTTGATCACAGGGATGGTCAGATGGCACCAGGCTGCTGGTGACAGATGGAGTGGAGCTATGCACAAGGGGTAAAAGGATTCTTGGCCAGGAGCTGGTGGAGCCCATCGAGAGGGTGTTAAACTGGGTCTGAAGAGGGGAGAGGATAAAACCAGGCCCACTAGAGATGATCCTGGGGGTGGCATGGCAATGCTGGGGAGAAAACAATAGACCAGCTCAAGGGCATCTGCACCAACATGGGCAGCATGGGCAACAGGAGGAGCTGGAGGCCACTGTGTGGCAGGACAGCTGTCATGTAGTGGCCATCACAGAAACGTGGTGGGATGATTCTCCTGGCTGGAGCACTGCAACAGATGGCTACAAGCTCTCTGGGAAAGATGGACAGGGAAGGAGAGGCAGGGGGTTGGCTCTGGATGTTAGGGAGTGTTTTGTCTCTACAGAGCTTGATGATAGTGATGATAAGGTCAAGTGTTCATGGATAAGGATGAGGGGGAAGGTGAAGAAGGCAAAGATCCAGCTGTGTGTCTGCTACAGACCACCCAACATGGATGAGGAGGCAGACAAAGCCTTTCAGAAGCATCTGGCAGAGGTCCCACAATCACCAGCCCTTATTCTAGAGTGGGACTTCTAGACATCTGCTGGAAACAGAACACAGCAGAGAGGAGACAGGACAGAGGGTTCCTCAAGTGTATGGAAGTTAAACTTCTGACAGAGCTGCTGCATGAGACTATCTGGGGAGGTGCCTGGCTAGGCCTGCTGTTCACAAGCAGTGATGGACTGGTGAGAGATGTGGTGGTTGGAGACCATTTTGGGCTTAGAGACAAAATGGAGAGCTGGGCAAAGGCAAACCTAATGAAGTTCAAACAAGGTTACGTGTAGAGTCCTGCACCTGGGGGGCACACCACAGTGTACTGGACAGGTTAGGGGCAGACCTGCTGGAAAGCAGCTCCATGGAGAAGGACCTTGGCATCCTGCTGCACCATAAGTTCTCCATGGGACAGCCCTGTACCCTTGTGTCCAGGAAGGCCAATGGTCTCCTGGGATGTACAAGGAAAAGTGTAGCCAGAAGGTCAAGGGAGGTTCTCCTCCCTCTCTACCCTGCATTAGTGGGACCACAGCTGGAGTATTGTGTCCAGTTCTGGTCTGCCCAGTTCAAGAGGAACAGGGAGAGTGTCCAACTTGAGGCTACAATGAAGGGACTGAAACATCTCCAGTCTAGGCTGAGAGTCCTGGGGCTGTTCAGCCTGGAGAAGACTGAGAGGAGATCTTAGCAATGTTTAAAAATATCTGCAGGATGGGTGTCAAGTAGCAGGGGACAGTCTCTTTTCAGTGGTGCCCTGTGAAAGGACAAGGGGTAATAGCAGCAAGGTAAGACATGGGAAGTTCCATCTCAAAATCAGGAAAAAACACTTCACTGTGAGATTGGAGGAGCCCTGGCACAGGCTGCCCAGAGAGGTTGTGGAGTCTCCTCTAGAAACTTTTCAGACCCACCTGGATCTGTTCCTCTGTGTCCTGCCCTGGTGATTCTGCTCCAGCAGGCATTTGCACTCGATCCCCAGAGGTCCCTTCCAAACCATACCTTTGTATGATCCTAGGAAATGATTAAGATCTCGATCCTTAGAGAAGTAAGGAAGGGGGCAAAACCTCCACCATGGACTTCACAGGGCAGACTTGTTGGGAGCGGGGAGACCATCCTGAAGGACAAAGGGGTCCAGGAAGCCTGAACAATATCCAAGAAGAAACTCTTAAAAGCACAGGAGCAGCTGTCTCCCTGCAGCATAAGACAAACTGGCTTCAAAGAGACTGGCCTGTCTGAGATGGGAAATTTTGATGGGAATCTGGAAAAAAGGATAATTTACCTCCTCTGGAAGAGGGGACAAGCATCTCATGATGGGTACAGGGATCTCCTTTGGACATGCAGAGAAAAAATTAGAAAGGCAGAAGCCCAGCTGGAGCTCAGTCTCACCACTGCCATATGGGACAACACCACAAGTTTTTACAAATACATTAACAGGTTGGACAAGGTTTTGAGGTTGGACAAGGCTCTGAGCAGCCTGCTCTGCTTAAGGGTGTCCCTGCTCACTGCATGGGGACTGGACTAGATGACCTTTGGAGTTCCCTTTCAGCCCTAAACATTCAATGATTCTATCATTCTAATAGAAAGAAAGCCAGGGAAGATCTCCACCCTTTCTGGGATGTGGGGAGGAACATCACAACCAAGGACGACAAAGAGGCTGAGATACTTAATGCCACTTTTGCCTCCACCTTTATTAGTCACACCAGCTACCCCCAGGGTATTCAGCCTCCTGAGCTGGAGGATAAGGACAAAAAGCAGAACAACCCCCATCATTCAGGAGGCAGCAGCCAATGACCTGCTGTGGCACTGGGACACTCACAGGTCCATAAGGCCAGATGGGAAACACTCCAGAGTGCTGAGGGAGATGGCCAAGGAGCTCACCAAGCCTCTCTCCAGCATTTATCAACAGTCCCAGAACTGGAGGCTTCACAGAGTGACACCCATCAACAAGAAGGATCACAAGGTCACAAGGAGGATCTGGGCAACTACAGGCCTGTCAGCCTGACCTTGGTACCCAGAAAAATTACAGAAGGTTCACCTTGAGGAAACTCACATGACAAGTGCAGGACAGCCAGGGGATCAGGCCCACCCAGCATGGGTTCATGAAGGTCCTGCTCAATCAACTGTTTGAATCCAGCCACAACTAAAGAGAAGCAGCCCTGCCGAAGCATACCCCAGAGATGGGCTGCCACTGTCACACTCAAGAGCACATCAGGAAACTTCAGACAAAAGCAATCCTCAGAAGATGGGTGACACTAACACCTTTCTGCGACTGCCTGGAACAGTTTCATGGGGAAGAAGTTGGAGACTCTTGAGGTGAAAGTGATTTTTTGAGCCAATGCCTGTGTGAAGCCAAAATCAGATACCCCAGAAATGTTCATTTGAGTTGTGTCTGCTGATTAGACACCATTCACTGTTTACAAAGCAGAAGTCAGGTACCACAACAAAACATAGGTAAAGCAGAAATATTAAGGTCTTCCTTCTTTCAGTGCTATATAAAAAGATAAATTGTAATCATACAGAATCACAGAATCATTATGGTTGGAAAGGACCTCCAGGGTACTCAAGTCCAGCGTTTGTCCTAGCATTTCTCTAACCACTTCACCATATCCTCAATAGCCTCATCTATTAGTTCTTTAAACACCTCCAGGGATGGTGACTCCACGACCTCCCTGGGAAGCCTGTTCCAGCGCCTAACTACCCTCTCAGTGAAGAATTTCTTCCTAATATCCAATCTAAACCTCCCCTGATGCAACTTGAGGCCATTTCCCCTCATCCTATCATTACTAATTTGAGAGAAGACACCAACACCAGTCTCACTACAACCTCCTTTTAGGTAGTTGTAGAGGGCAATAAGGTCTCTTCTCAGTCTCCTCTTCTCTAGACTAAACAAACCCAGTTCCCTCAGCCACTCTTCATAGGGCATGCTTTCCAGCCCTTTCACCAGCTTCGNTTTTCCGCCAGGCAGCTTTCCAGCCACTCCTCCCCAAGCCTGTAGCATTGCTGAGGGTTGTTGTGACCAAGGTGCATGACCCGGCACTTGGCTTTGTTAAACCTCATACAATTGACCTCAGCCCATCTCTCCAGCCTGTCCAGATCCCACTGCAGAGGGATCCTTCCTACCCTCAAGCAGATCAACAATTGTGCTTAATTTTCTGTCATCTGCAAATTTACTGAGGGTACATTCCATTTCCTCGTCCAGGTCATTGACAGATATTAAACAAGACAGGTCCCAAAACTGATCCTTGAGGGACACCGCTTGTGACTGGTCGCCAACTGGATTTTATTCCATTCACCACCACCCTCAGGGCTCAGCCACCCAGCCAGTTTCTAACCCAGCGAAGAGTCCTCCTATCTATGCCATGAGCTGCCAGCTTCTCCAGCAGAATGCTATGGGAAACGGTGTCAAATGCCTTACTGAAGTCCAGGTAGACAACATCCACTGCCTTGTCCTCATCCAGTAGGCAGGTCAACTGATCATAGGAGGAGATCAGGTTGGTTAAACAGGACTTGCCCGTCCTGAACCCATATTGGCTGGGCCTGATCCCCCCGTTGTCCTGCATTTGCTGTGTGATCACCCCCAAGATGAACTGTTCCATAACCTTTCCTGGGATCGAGGTCAGTCTGACAGGCCTGTAGTTCCCTGGATCATCCTTCCTGCCCTTCTTATAGATGGGTGTCACATTGGCAAGTCTCCAGTCATCCGGGATCTCCCCAGTTGACCAGGATTACTGATAAATGATGGAGAGAGGCTTGGGAAGTTCCTCTGACAGTTCCCTCAGCACTCTCGGTTGGATCTCATCTGACCCCATAGACTTGTGGGTTTCCAGTTGGCTTAGAAGGTCATTAACTACCACTTCCTGGATTATAATGGGATTATTCTGGTCTCTCTCCCTATCTTCCAGTTCAGGGGATTGAATACCATGAGGGTAACCAGACTGACTACTAAAGACTGAGGCAAAGAAGGCATTAAGTACCTCGGCTTTTTCCTCATCCTTGATAACAATGTTCCCCCTTGCATCCAGTAAAGGATGGAGATTCTCCCTGGTTCTTTTTTTGTTGTTAATATACTTTTAAAAACTCTTTTTACTGTCTCTTGCAGCGGTGGCCAGGCTGAGTTCTACCTAAGCTTTTAACCCCCTAATGTTCTTTCTACATAACCTAACTAAATTCCTGTACTCTTCTTGAGTAGCCTGCCCCTTCTTCCAAAGGTGGTAGACTCTCCTCTTTCTCCTAAGTTGCACCAGAAGTTCCCTATTTAACCAGGCTGGTCATTTTTCCCGTTGGCTTGTCTTACAATACATGGGGACAGCTGCTCCTGGGCCCTTAAGAGTTCCTTTTTAAAAAAAGTCCATCCTTCCTGGACCCCCTTGTCTTCTAGGACTCCATGGGACCTTCTCAAACAGTGTTCTAAACAG
>VYZU01067110.1:0-13520 GCA_013401355.1 Ceyx cyanopectus
AATTTGCCCTTAGTAGGCTGCATTCTGCTTCTCCTCAAAGCCATCCAAAAATGTAAACAATTATTTATTTTGTGTGATATGTGGCCAGTGACTCAGTAGTGCACAACAAAATCAAGACTATGGAGGTTAGGAAAAGAAAGAAACACAGATGGGAAAGACAAAACTGACCAGAACTACTTACCCTTGAAAGACAAAGCATTATAACAGGAACACGTTATTAAAGAGGTTATTCTAATCTGCATTTAGAGAAAGTTCATCACCTTTTTTGGCTGCTGACTAACCTCAAGCTTTTTCATCATTTATCGGAATGTATTTACTCAGTTTCACTTTATAATTTTTATAACAATATTTAAGTCTCTTGGATGCTTGTGTTCATGCCACTGTTAAAGAAGCTTACCTCTCCAGAGATTCTGGGCATGAAAATTGCTTCTACAGGGCAGGGGCAGACTTGAATTCTGGGATCAGGTGAAACTAGGTATGCAGAAGCCTCCTGAGCAATCTAACAAGATCTACCACTGCAGTTTTTCCTTTCCCTTTGCCTCACACAAGTGTGCTTTCTTTCAGCTTATCCAACAGACCTGCTGATAACACAGAGCCCAAGATGTCACAGAAGCCATACCTGCCTGAAGCACCACAGACTATCTCCTGTTCAACCTACTTGCTCACCACCAACATTAAAAATAAGATGTAGAGAGGTAGATGAATAGGACAAGGAAAGGAGTAATAAAAGCACTACTGACATAATTAATTCACATTCTTCTCATCTCTAAGAGAATTCTAATATCATATTCCATCTCAAGAACAAAGGGAGAAAAGACTGTTTTCCTAGATTGTCACTTTTTTTTTTAAATCATTCACATCTTTTCATTTTTAAAACAAGTAGGGTCAATCCTGTGTGAAGCATCATTAACTCTGCTTGCATGCTCTGATTTTTCTCATCCTCAGTAGGGACAGAAAGCACAAGTACAGACTATGCAGTTCATTATAGTGGAGCTGCTGCCTCAGCTGCACTGTTGTGACTGGTGGGAGAGCCACAGGCAAGAACTGAAGAGGTCCTTTTCAAGGATGGCTAAAAGCCACTGGTTTTACGGCCCCCCTGTGGCAAACCTCAGGATTCTGCTTCATTTTAATATTCTGTTTTGTACATCATTCACATCCTGGAAAATGAAGATCTCTAAGACAGAGTTCACTTGTTGTACAATATACTTTTGTATTGCTCTTGAAATCTTTGTTATTAAAATAGTCTCTTGAGACTTTAAAGGATACACCTTTATAAATCCCATTTAGCTACATTTATATCAAACCCACTATTTACTTGCTTCTCAAACGATTCCGAGATTCCTTACAAACATTAAATTCTCGCTAGTTAGATGTAGTTTAGCTGCAATATTTCACTCTGACTATGCTTTGCACACTCTAGCTTGTTTTCTACAATAAGCTTTACAGGCTCCTGCGAATGCTTTTTAAGTTGCTCAAAAACATCAAATTCTTCCCAATTAAAAGTATCTTAGCTGCAACTCTTCACGCTAAATGTGCTTCCCAGAGACTAGCGTGTTGCCTACAGTAAGCTTTACCGGCTGCTGTGAACGGTTCCTAGGTTGTACACTAACCTACAGGTTTCAATTTTCTACTATTGTTAGCACCGTGGCGAGCTGTATGTGAGTGAATGAAAATAAAGAGGGTGGAAAGGGAAGAAAATGAAGCGGTTCGTCCTTCGGAAGGGACAAAGACTTTAAATGACTCGCTAAATTCTACCCCGGGGGCAAAGACTTTAANGAATATTAAATGCTTTTAAAAAATGTATTTATATATACTATATATTTATAATATATAATATTATATAATTATATATATATATTATATTTTTTATATATTTATTATCTTCCTTCAGAAAACTCCCTTCCCATCCTCACTACAGCTAGTGACAGACAGATTCCTGGCACTAAAAGTATATGTTGTGAACTCTGTTTTTACAGCCCCCAAATTACCCTCTGCTGCTTTCAAACAGTGGATTAGACTAAAATGAAGCTGAACACTAGTCACAATGGTGGAAAAACATGTGGAAAGTAGCATATGCAGGCTTTGTTGTTTAGGATAAAGAAACTAATCTGTGAAATCTTAACTGTGTGAGATTCTCTGCATTTATTTTATACATGCTGTAGCTCATGAGTGTGGTTTTGCTTACTAAAGGCTTAAATAGTCCATATATATTCATAGACCATTTCAACTACTGTGATTGAGCCAGATATAATGAGTCTCTGTGCATAGTTTATTACTGACATAATCCTAGAATCAGGAAAATTCAAGAGAGAACCTCGAGAATCCAACCTCCTACTAAAAGCAGGGCAAGCTATGAGATCAAACCAGGTTAATCAGGACTTGATCCACTCAGGTCTTTAAAAGCTCCAAGGACAGAGAATGCAAAGCCTAACAGAATATCACTAATTACATGCGTTACATGGTATATTCATTCCTGACTGCTTGACTCTTAAGTCAACAAAGAAAAATGTAAATATTCCCAGTGGGAATATATATATATATGGATTGGATACATAAGTACATACATTGAACCATATATATTTATTTGATATGGTAGGAAATTTATAAATGAATGAAGGAAAATGAATGAATGTTAATTGATAACTGTGCAAATTTTCACAAGTAAAGGTTCCCAAGTGGCATTAGTATATATGTTAGCCCTGAGTCTGTGCAAGAGGAAAAAATATTTCTGCTCAAAGGTGGAGAAAAAAATATTTTGCATTTCACACCTCAGAAGCTATTTACATTTTGTTTTTAACAGCTAACTCAATCTCCTTACACTTGTGACCTAGATCAAGCTACACATTAGTAAGAACTAACAACTGCTATGGATTCATCTTATATTTCATGTTGGAAATCCCAGCATCTTTAAGTATAACAAGTGTAATATAAAATACTAAAATTGATTCATAGTGGCTCTCAAGAGAAACATTCTAGCTAATTGAGAAGGTCTTTAGTTCAAGTTTGTTTGTACTCAAAATGTAAATAGNCTCATCTCTATGCCTTTCTCTCCAGGAATACTATACACACATATACAACCTGGCTAAAGAGATTGGGAAGAAAAAGGAGTCTAAACATTTGTGGTGTTGCTTTTGTTAGAGGAGAAGCATTTCTCATTTTGTTGAACAAAAGGTAAGGTAGGATGTTGTCATCCTTAGCTCATATGAAAATCTGTTGCACAAATATTGTGCCATTATAAATAGTAATAATCTTTCTAGTATTGCTGTAATTCTGCAATTATTTTATCATCTTCATTGCTTGCCAAAGCAACATTCACAGTTTCCTAAATTATGCAGACTACTTCATTTAATTAAATGAAAGCTGCCTTAATCTTTCATGGATATTGCTATTTAAGGCTACAGAACAGAGCATTGAATTTCTATTTTTGTGGTCGCTTATGGTTAATGTTCCAATAGTCTTCATTTGTATTACCTTATTATTACCATTACTATTACTATGAGAGGATAAGTATAGGCCATTATTATGAATAATAACCATTTATGTACTAGTAAATCTTGCATGTGATTATACTTAGATTGCAAAAGAAGAGAGTAGCAATTTACAAATATAGATTTACTGTGAGACAAAATAGTATCTTCTGTATCATTTCTAAGGCACTTAATTAACAAATATTTTATTCAACTTACAGTCCTCCCAGATGCTGAGAAACTACTGAATCTTTTAAAAACATTTGCAAAGCAGTTTGCCAAAGAGATAAAAACAGATGAACTTTTGAAGTCTCTATGGTGGAAAAACATATCAAATGATAGAATTTCAACAGTACTAATAAATATGAAGTCCTAGTTGAACATCAGATAAAAGCCTGGTTCTATAAAAATATCTCCTTTGTTTTTAAGTTTCCAAGTAACAAAGGCAGTAAGTTTCAAGCATACATTCACATTTATATTAATATGTTACTTTAAAAACATGGACTGGGAATGTGTTTTTGCAAACCCTACTACCACTCAATACTACTTAGTTCCACAGTTCTTACGATATTCCCAGTTTAGCACAATATAACACATACTTAAAATATTTCCTTTTCTCCAATAATGCCATATTATTTCCATCTCTCTTCCCCAAACTCATTACGCTAAGAATAATTTTGTGAAAATTGTTACATAAAGACCAACAACTTAAAAACATTTCACCTGCCTTAAAAACAAGGACCACCAGACAGAAAAAAGCTAACTTTGTATGCACACTATACATGTATCATTTAATAATTTTCAGAGGAAGTTGCTAGGCCAACCAAGCCTTTCAGAAGGCTAACTGCCTTCCACTAATCCCAGCCCTGTAACAGCAGCTGTGTTTCTACAAGTAGCAAGCAGTGCTGCAGAATAATCTGCAGAGCCCAAGATCTGATCAGAAACGCAGTGATGTATTCGTCACAGGATGCCTGGACTCTGCTTCCCAGCAAAGGCAGGTATTCAGGAGAAAAATTGTAAATGACACCCAGTGAGTAAGCAAAGACAGACTTACTGAGCACAGAGCTCATTGGATTGATAGGCACAGCAAGGAAATTGTCAGCTTGTTTGCTTCTATCCTGTCAAGGGAAGCAGAATTTTGTGACTTTTTCTGGGAATTCATTAAGAATATTGCTCATTCGTTTAATCTGTATAAACCAACAGAATATATATCACCAAACTTTGGCTACTTGAACTAAAAGAAAAACATTATGGTCTCTACAGATGATCAGAGAAAGGAGGTAGAAGAGTTAGCTACACATCCATCATGTTCACTAGTCCATTACACATATTGATCCTTCATTTACTAAAGTAAATACCATATGGTGTTGAACATCTTGATGCAAAGCTCAGTAAGGAATCCAGTTAATGACAGCTAACAGGAATAATTAGGCAGAAGACAGCTAATATACATTCACTTCCATATATAGGGCCAGTAAATGACTATACTGCATTGCAGATAAGATCAAATTCTCCAAGGAAAAAGAAACGGATACTTTAGTATTAAGCCTGTTGCACACCTAAAAGTCATGAATAAGCCAAATAATCAAAATAAAATATAGTTCAGGTCTTCATCTGGAGAAAATTGCCAATTTCCGACCCAAGCATCCAGCCATAGTGTTCATGTATGACATGGATCTGATATAAAATAAGGGATAGGTAAATATAAGTTAAACCAAGGACAGCTATGCTCAAAGGATTCCTGTGCATGAAGCTACCGGAAAATATCAGGGGCAAAATTAACTGCTAATAATTTCATAATGACAATCACCAGCTCTATTAGCCTAAGGGTCCATAATACCAGAATACAATTGCAATGCACACTTCTAGTTTCAGGTGTTGGAGGACAAAGGCCCAGTTTGCATTCTTAAGTAAAATGCTGACTTTTATTTTACTGTACAAAGATATCTGACTTCCAAAGATACAGTTTCAATGGGAAGGGAATTAAATAATTCAACAGAAAACAATGCAATATTTTTTCTGAGAAAACTTACATCAGTATTTTTTTCTCAGACCAAGCTAGATGTTTTCACCTGCACCCTTTGTTTGTAAGGATGTTTGCAAGCATCAAACATTAAGTACTACCTTTGTCCTTCAAACTTGTGCAACCTTCATTCTCAGATCTTCATTCTTATTATAGTCTTTACCTTCTGAACTCAAAAGTCCCTCTCCTTCTTCCAACATTTTATGTTCTCCATAGTGAAAGGATTAAATTCTAAACTTACAAAGGTAAACTCAAACTTTCTCCTCCTTTCTTAAGATTTCTTCTTTAAGTTTTCATAAGACTGATGCATTCCCTTCTGTAACTTTTGTAAAAAGAAAGCAGCAGAAAGTGGCTCTATTAGTGTTAGAAAAAGTACCCTGCATGTCCATCATGTAAGCTTATGGAGAATTTCGTTCATAATTATTAAACTCCTGTAACTGTCACAGCTAAAGAAGCAAAAAGGTCTCCTTTAGCAAGTGTCTCTCTACAATGTCATATCTACAAAGATACAAGTTAAACTAAGAAGAATGAAACTCCACCATAATCACTGCAGAAACTGCAAGTGTGTCAAATGTGTAAAGCAATTCTTCAGTGGTACAATGCTGGAGGTTGTCATGACAACTCCTCTCACTCCTTCCCACTGATTTTTGGCAAGTATTTTAAAATATTTTTTTACAGCATTTTTACTCCTTCCTTTCTAGCCCTTTTTTGCCCCCTTCACGTTATATGAATGATATCACTAAAAGTGAGAGCATGCAAAAATATTGGTGTGCAACCACTTTAGACAGAAGACTGAAGATAGCATAAATCCCTCAATGTGTAAAAGCCAGATATATCACGAGCACAACGGTCCAGTTAGCAATAAATATTTTTTCTTTCTTTCTTTTCCCTGTTAAAGACACTGTACCTTGTCGAGCTGTTAATGTTTAGTGATATATTCTAGACAAGAAGCAGCTTAAAAGGCCTGAGAGGTCTATGACCTCATGATTTCCATTATTCTTGCAGAAAAAAATTATGCCAGTAGTCTCCTTTCTTACTTGTCTTTCTAAGAGTTACCTTCCTGCCAATGCATCTTTCTACAGTCACATTATGCAAGTATTCTGATTAGCAGAAGGATTCTTCAGATTATGCTTCCAGAGTGCCTTAAGAAAACAGATCAAGGAAAGAAGCAATCTTCTCCACCTGCACTGGAGTCACAATTACAAGCTTCAACTCATCTAAATAACAAATGATCTCTTGTCAATATTCTACTCATTTTATTCAGAAGGCAGTGATTGGACCTGATCAACAATAAAATACATCATAGACAGAATGGAAACTGAGAATTGCATTGCTATCAATCAGTAGCTGAAAGCAGTATTCAAAACATTGACTGTGCTGGACAGAAAGTACAGTAAGAGACTATGAGATTTGTGTTCTAGAGTAGATACCTTGTGAGTCTCCACAAATAGAAAACTGTTGCACATACATAAATAAATTAGATTGGGTTTGGTTTGTTGGTTTGTTTTTTTTTCCCCTTGTGTCTTTTCATTTACAGTAAATCTGGAGATGCTGTTGTGTTGGATAGTTAAGAAGCTGTCATGCTGTACAGCCTCACATTTCACGGACTATTTAACATAGCATAGGACATCATCATGTTCAGCAAGAACATGCAGGAAAACTCTTCTGCAAATTCAGCACATTTGGAAAATTTGACAACTATATAATGTACAAGACAGAATTCTTGTGTACTAACAGCCTTCTCTATGGACACTATCCAGCCACAGGGAAATTGAAAATTGAACTAACGTAGCACAAAATTTGCAAGGTCTAACTCTATTGTAGTGCAGAATTAACAATAATTAAATCTGCTTAAAAGATTATTACATTGTCTGTCTTTTAAACTTCCAAAATAAATTAATACAATCACAAACATATAAAAAAAAAGTAAAAAATGTGTAAAGATGGTCTTTCAGAGAGCAGTACTGTAAAACTGACTCACAAGCACTCATGGGTAATGAAATACTGAGTCTATCGGGTCACTGATAGCAGAGAGTAAGCAAGGCATTTTATTGAAAAAAGATATAAAAGAATGGAATTGATATGATGTGGCAAAATTAATAAGTACATGCTGATTCATCACCTGCTGGAAGATATCTGATTCCAGCAGGTCTTTACTTGAACCTACTTGTATTTTATGAGGCTTTTTATAGGAAGGATATTATTTTCTTCAGCTGTGCTTTAGCATCTGAATAAGCATAATGGATTTGAACTCTACTGTTTTTCCCCTGCACAACCCAAGAAGCATGCAATAACATAAGCTCTTTTCTTGATCATTCAAATGGTTCCATTTTTAATGGAAAACAATAATATAATTTGTTACAATACAAAGATAATGTGTCTTCAGAGGAAAAAAAATATTTACGCAAATGAGGCCTGGTTTTATCTGAAGGGGAAGATAAAATAATTAAAAACTTCACCATCACTTCCTGATTTCATAGTATAAAACCACCACAGAATCAAAACCATCTCAAAGGTAATGAGATAATTCACATGAGTTAACTTGCAAATACAAGTTACCTACCTCTGAGAAATATTAAATCTCCACTTTCTTTGCTTCAAGTACTGCAAATGGTTGCTTACAATAAGCAAGCAATGGCTGAGGATACCTCAGTGTCTCTCCTAAAAGAAAAATGGGCAAAAAAATGTGCATTTGTATCTATGCTGCATTCACATGTTATATATATCTCTGTAGAACATTCATGGCATTATAGGATTAAAAACCATCACAGGCCAGTGTTAATAATTCAATATAATATTATATACAGTTTTCTGGTACAAACGAGCCCTAATTAAAGTCATTCACCTTAAGATTCCCACCCATCACTTGGGATTTCTATTCCATTAGTAACATCTTCTTCAGGTACTATGCTGCCTTGTAGTAGCAGATCTATCATGATCTCCCTTCACAGTAAACAGTGGGAGCACCCCATGTTTTCACACATTTCAATAATTGTGTAGTTATATACATTAAGAATGGATGTGCCCACTTACCACCGTTTCGTTGAAAAAAAAATTTAAAACAATGAAAAGTTGGATAAAATTACATCTTTAAGAAAAAGGGGGGAAAAGTATGTTCTAAAGGGAGGGCAGTTTGTTTTGAGAGCATAAAGCTGTCACGACAGGTGACTCATGTTGGGCTGCATTAGTCATGTCATGGCATATTATATAACCAGAGACAATTGACACAACATAAACTGACACATCACAACATAGCTTGTCAGCAGTGATTTGTATAAAACTAGTCTTTTTAAAGGGAAGAAAGTATTGTGGGTTTTATACACACCACTTAGGAGGAAGAAAAAAAAAAAGGTGTGAAGCATTCTGCTGGAGTTATATTTTTACAAGGACACATTCTGCTACCTCTACTTTCTCAGAAGATTTGAACTGAGTAGACTCATTGATCTCAAAGGGTTGAATTCATCTGAACACCCAAAGAGCTTAATTCTTTCCCTCAACAGCAAGTCTGGTCACACATATTTAGCAATTTTCTAGTTTTAGATACTACAAAGACCTCATGATGTTCGTTTAGCTTACAGTATAGCCTACAGCTCACCTCTTTGGAGAGCACCCTCCAGGTTCCCCATCTCGCATCAACACCCAGTATTGTGAACCTCGCGTCCGAAATCCCCCAGTCAGGATTTGGTACCACCAGTCCTCCCTCAGGCAAACATTTTGTACTTGCAGACTGACCCCGCTTGGCTTTCCTGCGCAGCTTGGAGGGAGGAGAAAGCTCGTACACTCGCGCCTGTGCGGGAAGGGCACGATCAGCCCGTTCCCAAGCGTTACGAGAAAAAACGTCGTGCAGCAGAAGCAGCGACTAACGGCGGGGCTGCATTTCCCAGCGCTTCTTGTACGGACACCCCTGGGCCCGGCAGCCCCAGCGCCCGGCGGTGCCCAGAGGGCAGCAGCAGCAGCAGCGAGAGAAGAGCGGGCGAGCGGGCGGGCGGGCGCGAGCAGGCACTCGGCTGCTCAAGGCCGCGCTGCACGCGGGGCACCCTCGCGGCCGTCGGACAGGCCTCGCCCCAGGCTGCCAGCGCAGCGACTCTGCGCGTAGCGATGGCGAGCGGGGTTCGGGAACCTGCTGGGCAGGTTTCTCCCAGCAGTTAGAGAAAACTGCTGCTCGAGCCGGGAAAAAGTTATTCCAAACAGGCAGTGCTTGCAGGAGGGACGCCTTACCACGGAGCTTGCTGGGGCCGTTCCCACCTTTGTGCTCAGCCAGGTCTTGCTTCTGCCCCACCACAACGGTTGAGATGCAATTGCACCTCCCAAAGATTGCAAGGGGAGATGGAGCACCACAACCAAAACCCACATGGGGCTTTATGAGCTCTTCCTTAACAGGCTCTTTCCCAGGTGAATCAAATGCCACATATTAGCCAGGCCACCTGGAGTTGCTTTAAACTCAATTCTGATGAAAATAACCCCTCCAGCTCAGGAGCAGCTGGTTTCCCCTCTTCCATGAGCCACATATCAAGCTTGCCATATGGGGATATAATTCACAGTGTACAGACTTGGAGTGGAGGTAGAAGCAAGTGTCTGCAGATCTGCACAGGCATCTCTGATGAGCTCTGAAGGGAATGACCACATTTCACCTATGTGAGGGCATGACAGGGACTCTCCTTAGAGCCTCTCTTACAGCTCAGTAGGCTAATACAGATACTTAATAAAAAATGTACTTTGACAGCTAATGAATTCCTGCTCTTAGGATGCTGAACTTGAAATAGCTCATCATTACAACCATTTCTGGCATCATCACCAAGTTCCATGAACACAGGTGAATGCACATAATTAGAAGGCAGAGTGGTGAAGGCGAGTTTACATCATATGTTCTCACTCAGTCACATACAAAGGGATTTTTTTTGTTTTTCATAAAAAATTGGGCTTCTTACATAGCCTCTTCAGAGGATTATAGTTAAATGCTGAAATGCAATTAAACATGAAATAGTCTTTAAATACAGATGTTTAAATCACAAACTAGAGCACATATACCCCCCCCCTTGAGAGTAAACACAAGGCTGGTTACACTTTCCAAACCTGGAACACTACAAACCCATGCATTAACACATCAACCCACTTCCCAAATTCAAACTACCAACACCCAAACCACTGAGAGTGCTATTCACTTTTGTCAAGAAGAAATTAACTGCATGGTTAGAAACATCTTTTTGGTAAATCATCACCTTAAAGCCTATCCATTTTAGAGCCCACGTTGTTCAGAGTTAAGATGGATGCATTCACTGTGTGCTTTCCTCAGTGCTCCATCATGCACGCAGTAAACGCATGGACACAGTGAATTTGTATTTTGGATCATCTGAACAATAGCACACTTCATTTCCAATCATGCTTTTCAAGTTGCACACTAACTTCAGGAAAAATAACCTGAAACAAAACTGTCACCCTCATATAAGGTTTAATCATTCTCTATAACAATGAGAGAAGCCCCCAAGAGAAATAGCTTTACTCTTTTTTTAATTATTTTTTTTTGGTATTTTAATTTGTAAAAGAGAAGAGGAAAAAAAAGCTGTGGCAATGTGATCAGTCCAACCTAAGGGCAATGTCTTTTTAGTCATCAGGCTATATTTAGAACTGTCACTTGTTAAAAACACTGTCACCTAAAATAAATTTACAGAAGAGGCTTTGCATTATACTCATGGCCTGAAGTGCTTGTACTGTAATATCACAGCCACCAAAATAAAAAGCATGATTGTACAGGCTAATATTGGCTAATTTATACGAGTTTCATACAAATTTTAGCATTTAGCATTAATATGCTCTGTTGCTAAGGAGCTTCTCTTTCATGTTTAAACAATGTGTCTGTTCTTGCTTCAAGTAGTCTCTATACCATAACACCACACTGTCTTGCAGTCAGAAGGATACTAATTTCAAGATATCAACAAATCAAGAATTTCTACAATAAAAATGGTGCTCAGACATAGAAACACTGGGTTTATTCCTTACATATGTGACTTTTTTATTGTTTTGACAGGTATAAGGAAGTTTAAAATAAGACTGTTGTTTCAGTTGACAAGGACAGAATAATACAATGTAGCCCTGTTTACTGTTTGCCAATTGCATGTGGTATGAGTCTTGAGATTCTAACCCTGGCAGAAGAGAAAGTTGATGAACTACTGAGCAAAATGATGATTTAAAATCACTGTATTTGTCCTGACCTTTGTGCCAATAACCTTATGTCCTTATTTTCCTGAGACTTTGCAATATTTCACTTCCAAAATAAAATAATTTACTTGAGATACTGTTCTTGAAAAAAGATTTATGTAATCTGTAGCCAAGTTCTATATGTTCTTGAAACCTCACAGAATAAGCTCAAGAGCTTCACAAACCTTAAACCTATTCCTGATAAAAAAAAAAATTATTAGAGGCCAGTACATTAAATTATAGCATTGGTCATGCTCTAGAACTTTTTTATTAATTACAATGAAAGGATTTACTCCAACATATATACTACCTTTGATACAATAAGTAGGGCATATAAATGAAATAGAAAAGTTTGGAGCATATTAAAATAGAATTTGAGAGATTCCTAGTTTAAGACCATGGCTTTGTAATTGTGATTTGGAAGAAATGTGATGGAAGAATTGTCCTGGGGGTAAGAACTAGTCATTTATGCAAAAGACAGTAAATGCTTAATAGCAGAAGTTCAGTGTCCTACAGAAATACCCAGATTAGCTCAGAATGAACTGATTTGCCTACCAAAAGCTGGGCAGCTGGAGAGCAGTATCCCTTCAGTCTGTATGACCCTAGTACATAGTACTAGTACATACTATAGACCTATAGTACATAGCTATGCTACTTCCAGTACCCATCTGAGCACAATTTGAGATCTAGATTCAGCATATTGACTTGATTAAATAAATGAAATTATATAAACTACATAAATGAAACCAAAAAATAGCAAGTCTAATGTCATCCACATCAAGTATATTCCAGATTTTTTCCATGTCCTACAAGACTTCAGACTGCAGAATGGTGGCCTTTCATAGAAGTACATCACAGAGAAACTTAGAGACTCTTGTCACTGCCAATGTTATCCTTTTATGTAACCCAAATAGTACTACTTATGTAATTTACAATTAAAACCTTTCATGAAACAGCACAATACACAATATACAGATGAAACTGGCTAGCATCATTAAGAGATATATAATGTTTTAAAATGGATTCTGTATCCCAAAAATTTAGTACAGCCTCTTCTGTCTTTAGAAGGGACTAGGATGCCCAGGAATCAGCTCACTTGTGGGTTCAGTATTTTCCATAGTATATATCAGCCTTGTGTCTCACAATGAGCCATGCTGTGAGAACCTTGAAAAATAAATCTCTTAGGGATATTGTGACCTTTTATGGACTGCTGCAATGAGGACTCTGTTTTAATTAAGCCCCTTATATATGTTCACCATGCAGTAAGTTAGAAGCCTGGACTAGAACAACTATTCCATTATTTTAGGGGAAGTTACAAAGCCTTCAACTTGTTCTAGCAAACATATTTCCTAGTACAAAATAAATCAAGATATGAGGCTCTGCAAACTGTCAGGGGATTTTTCTAGACTTTTATATCTGGGTCATACAGTCATGTAACATCCTTGGGTGTGATCACAGCTATTGATTCTAGTGCTAAAAGTGACAGACTAAATAGTATAGAATAACAGTGCATGAAACAGCAAGAAGGGTAGACCAGGTCAGTCTCTAATTGGTAAGCACATGCTTGCTGAGAGTAACATCAAGAACATCACCCTAAAAAAAGGAAGACAGGAACTTTTATATCTAAAAAAAGAGATCTCATGACTGAAAAGGAATTAAGTTCTAATAAAGATTTATCTCTTGGATGCACAACCACACTCAAGAAAGTTAGTCTAAATTAATTTCTAAAATGGATTACTTAAACAGTATTAAATCCCTGTGCATAATCTTTCCCCAAGAATTAAATTATTCAACCAATTTCAAATAGCCAAACCACTGCTGTAGAAAGCTGATCT